>JAATHB010000026.1:0-41805 GCA_014822075.1 Fusarium buharicum
TGTCAAGACAGAGGCTCTGATACATATGTACATTCCATCGACAGGGCACTCACTCATCAAAATTGGATCATTGTGGCCTGGACCGGTCAGCGAGGTAGCGAAGCAGCGGCCTCTCCGGAAGGTACCTGACCTGGTTCGCCTCTCTCCACCGTCTTTCGCCGCCAAACAAGTGCGGAACGACTCCTTTTCAGTCCTTCTCCCTCCCGTCGGCCGTCACGAGCTATAACCCGTCTTGCACGAGCTCGCCGCATCACACAAATTTATTCTTCATTCTTCTGACTCCGTGTGTTTTCTCAATTTACAGCCCCGAGACGATCCTACCCTTGACTCCGAAGCTTATCGGCAGCAAATCGTATAAGCCATTGGCGTATCCCGTCTCTGTCAACGACTCGACTTGTACCTGCGTTCCTCATTAACCTTGGTCCTTGGACTACGTCTGCCTCCGACGTCGCCGCCGCTATTCTGTTTTTCATGTGCTCCGACTCTTAGCAGCGCGGAACGTACGGTCCCCATGAACTCCAGCTCACAGCACTTATATCCTCAGCCATTTCGTTATCATCAGTCCCTCCACCGGCTCTCCACCGTCTTTTCCTCTGGTTCGCTAGCAGGTACAGACTTTTCATCTACCTCTGGACCCTTATTTTTTTTTTTTCTCTGTTTCTATATCCGTCTTTCCTTTGGTTCGTGTCCCTAACCTCGTGACGCGCAGACTTTCTCCATTCTCAGAGAGGCTTCGACTTGCACAGGTGCAATAAGAGCCCCCAACGACTTGTTACACTTACACAGCACCTGAACGGCCTGCTCGATTTAGCTCACAGCTATAACCAAAGTTCGCGCTGAGCTAAGCTATCTATTGCAACACCACTTGAGTACCACTCGCCAGAGTTGTCTCGCTTCATCAGTACAAGGTCCACTGTTTATTACCTTCGCCGCTTTTTGCCCACGAGAGGCCAGTTTTTGCGTCACGAGCTTACGAGTTCACGAGCCATCTTGAAGTTTTCTTTTGCAACAGTGTTTCCTTAGGAGGGGCAATAAAACAACTACTGACCTACGCGAGAGAAACAAAAAAGAACATCGACAAAACAGCTCTGCGTAACCCGGAGCTTCTGTGTGCCCCTTGACTACTGTCAGCTGCTGCACATCCATCCCGGCCTTGGCGTTTCCCGAACAGAAGCCCTTTTGAACGACTGCGACGATTCAGCATTCAATAATCATCAGCCATCGCCTAATATCTTACTTTACCCTCACTTTTGTTGGACCACTGTACTGTGTTTTCAATCTTGCAAGTGGCAGGTGAAAGAAAGAGAAAAGAGACCTTCATTGATTATCGAGTGTCCTGTGCGCCGACTGTCGCTCTACATCACTGACATCTCATCCGGGCAAACCTCTCACTTCATACTTTTACTTCAGCGATCATGCTTTACCTCTGTAGCCGCCGATAGACACCTCAGCGCCCACGAATCGTCGAGGTGCTTCTGCAGATTAAACTCTTTACTTACCTGCCGCCGCAGAAGCTACTCACGACTACCTGGCCCTAGTGGTTTTCACGACCCCAAGGATGGATTCCAACATGGCTATGCTTTTGCCAAAGGGCATTGTCATCAATTCAAAGAACATCTATAAAGAAGTTGCTGATTTTCCACTTGTTCCTCCTGACAAGGTCTGGGAGTACTGGCATGGTATGCAACTTGATCTTTCAACACGTCTTAGACAATCTCGCTCACACCTCTCTAGTGTACACCACAACATATAAGAAGCTCAAGGACCCGACAGCATGTCGGCTCGAGAACTTTTGGTGGCACGTCTGGGGAAGTGATCGCAGGTTTCTCAAGGGTCGTGCCCTGGCCAAGCTTTATGAAGAGATCTCGGTTGGACCGACCTGCGTTCCTCTCAAGGGACCGCCGAATCGATGGGAAGGGCCCGATGTACGTGCCACCGGGGTTTACTACTCGCAGAATACCCCCGTCGCCGACTGACACAGTCTAGATACCCCCCTTGATAAAGCAGATTCTGGAAGCTGCCGAATCTCAGGCAAGCTCCCCACTACCACAACCTCAAGGGTCCCGCCCTTCAAAATCCACCGACTCAGCGCTGAGAACACTATCTTCAAGCGCCTCAAAGCCGCCACCCGCCCACCCAATCTTAAAAAAAGCCCGAGGCCCATCATCCTCAGGACCTCGACCCACTGCTCGCTTTGTATCACCTCATGAATCCGCTGATGAAGATGAGATTCCCTCTTCAGGGAGCACAGCTGCGACAGCTTCCGAGGCGCCTGTGTATGTAATGGCTTCACCAAAGAAGAAAGCGACCATCACACCATCTCAGAAGCCTACCCCTTCATCTTCTGCTGCAAGCAAAAAGACAGTGCAGCCAATAGAACCCACGTCGGTTGCAGAGCCTATTGTTCGAGAAGCCGGGTTTGGAACATCGGGTGGGTCACGGAATGCTGCTCTGCAGCGGCCCGTACCTCCCAAGGACCGCACAAACATGGAACATGGCCAACCAACATCAGGAGGCAGCAATGGCGTGGTAGAGGAACGTCCCGTGCTGAGCGAGAAAGCACGTGGGAAACAACCAGCTGTACCCATTCGCCCGGTTTCGTACAAGAAAGAGGTAGTCAAGGATGTGATAGAAGAAGAATCCCGACCGTCACCTTCAAAAGATCGACCTCGCAGTATTCATCGCGAGAAAGGCGTACTCCCTCAGGCCCGCTCTCTTATCAATCTTTCAAGTCATGGATCGCGAAGGGGATCTGGGGCTTCATCAAAATCGACATTTGGTGTTGAATCTTTAGAGAGTGGCCACAGCCATGAAACGCCTCCTATGGCACGGTCTCAGTCTCATGGGGGATACGACCTACCAAAGTCGCAGCATAGCATTCGAGCACCGGGCCTTTTCACGGAAGCCACCTCATCTACGTCCAACGTTGCTGTCGCAGGCACCATTCTTGATCAATCCGGACTCGGGTCCACTTCAGACTCGAGTAGTATTGACCATAGACAGCCTCAGCATCATACCATCCCCGTTGTACCACCCAAACCCTCCATCCTCGATGCTCGCTTCACTCCAACTCAACCTACCACATCGGCTAGTGTGCCTCTAGGACGTACGAAAAGCCAGCTCACGCTTCTCCTTGAGCGCGAAAAAGCACGAAGCAGTGACAAACCGCGATCTAAAAACTAAAACCTTTTTTATACCCTGAACATCACCATTTTATGCGACTGTATATATCTCTGTGCCGTGGCAAGGCCTCGCCACGGCTGTGTAAACCATTTTTGAGCAAAGGCTTATATTCCTCCAAACACAATGCTTCATATTGAAGTGAGTCTAGGTGCATGGTCATGGAGTTGTGGGTGGGTACATCAAAACATCATGGTCTGCGGTCTCCTTCGGCATTGTCCATTTAGTATTTGGTGAAGGGCTACTGGCTTGGGAGTAAAGGGTAGCTATACGAACGGTGCTTTCTAGATATATACTCGAATTCTAACGAGGCGAGGCGTTGATGGCGAAACTGAGACCTGATCTAGAGCAACTTTGGAGCTTACGGATACGGGCCAGAGGGGAAATGAATGTGATTTGGTTTGATACCACATAAAGAATTAAAAGCAAAATATCCACCAGTAATGTCGAGTGATTGTGTTGTCGAGCTGTGTTCATTCAAATGATAACTTGGGGATTTCGCAGTTGACGTATGTTACATTGCAAATATAATCCTACGAGCAAGATATCAAACTGAGATTGGTTAAAATTACATGAATACAAGTGAGATTCTCTCTATGCTTAACGCTGTTACCTGTAATAATAGTATCTAATGCTACAGTAATAGAATAGAGGGAGAAATGGAATAGCTACTAAATATTATCCTTGTTCCTTTTGTAATCCTGGATTTGCACCTTTCTTTTTATCCAACCGATTAACCAGTCAATCCAGGGTAAGCCGTCCATCCGTGAAGTAATCCAATAAGTTCAATGACACGTTATAAAATAAGAGTGTATAAGAAAAGGGGCGCTAGAGCGAGGGTGCCGCAAGTAACAAAGAGAGGACTAATGATGTCGATGTGTGGGTGATATAGTGATGATTATAATACTGGATGAAAAGTGTGTTTGCTCATTCGTCAAGTTTAAACATTCTGCGTAATGCTCCAAACTTCTTCTTCTTTGGAGTGCCAGCCGATGAACCGTCAACTGAAGCCGGAAGAGCATTATTCGCAGAGCCAATTGCACTATGAGAAGTGCTGCGACGCTTAAGGAAGCCAGCCTTGGCTGTTGGAGAGGATGGAGATGGGCCGGCCCCGCCAGCGGTGGACGGCCGCTTCTCTTCGTCGACGACATATGTATTTTGGGAACCATCATCAAACTGATCTTCTTCTTCGTGAGTGTGTTGTGGGTCTTGGAGAGGCCAGTTAGCCCCGCGTTTCTGTAGACGCGAGCTATGTGCGTTGGCCTCACTGTTGCTTCGAACAACAGCCGGGCGTTCTGGTGCTGTATCCCGGGAGATCTTATTCGAGGGGTCTTTCTTGCGTCGGAGAATTGACGACATGAAGCTTCCTCGGCGCTTGTGGCCTGGTCGAGTGCCTATGGAATCAAAAGCACCAGCCTGCGAAGGCGGGGCCCCGATACTTTCTCGTCCTGAGCCGCTCCGTTTCAATGTTGACGTAGCTCGAGGAGCTGCATGAGTTGTTCCATTTGAGGGGACATTCTGTTGCTGCTGCTCCACCTCATCATCGCTGTCTGGCAGATCTGGAGAATCTTCACGAGGCGGGGGAGCTTTCATGGCAGCTGCAGCGGCATTGCTCGAAGCTGCAGTCCGCATGGTCTTGGGCACACGTTCTTGCTTAGGTTTCGGTGACGGAGTATCCTCGTCACTCGAGTCCACAAAGCGACTTCGGAACGCTGGACGTCTATCTTCCTCGTCACTCGAATCGTCAAACCGGCTACCACCTTTGGCTTTCTTGCCTCTGGCTGGGCGGCCGAAGCCAGATACGCGCATGCGAGAGGATCCAGGGTCGCTAGATTCAGCACGCAAGGACTGACGCATACGGCCACCCATGGCAACAGGAGGCGGAGAGCTTGTGTTGGAGTTGCGACGAAAGCCTGACCCCGTGGGCGACAAAGATCGGAGACTGAATCGACTGCTTCCCCTTGCGCTTTCTGATGGAGGTGCTGCTGATTCTCTCATACTCCCTCTCATTGTTTTGCGGAAGCCAAGGCCTTCTCCGCCGCCTGCCTTTGCTCGCCGGAAGCTGCTCTCGCTCGAGTCAGAGCCCTGGCGTCTAAGAGTTGGTTTGGTAGCGGCCCGCATGGTAGCTCCTCTATCCTCAGAATGTGTCCGGCGGTCTGCTTTGACTGGCTCTGATGTGTTTGATGGTTGGTAGGAAGTAGGCCGAGAAGTAGCAGACTTTTGTCCATTGGCCTGAGAACCGTTTGCTCTGAGGGACTTGCGCATCCCAGTGCTAGCAGCAGCGGTAACCTCAGGCTCTGCACGAAGGGACTTGCGCAAATTGCCATTTTGAGGGCTCGAGGTGGCAGCGCCAGATCTCATAGATTTGCGCATACTGCCGGTTTGAACAGAACCCTGGTCATCAGCTGCTGGAACTTCAGTGCCCCGTACAGACTTTCGGAGCTTTGCGCCTCCAGCTGCCTTTGTCTTATCTGTTGCCAAGGCCGTTACACGAGGCTTTTCAACTTCGTCACGGGGCCAGCTTGTGCCTGGCTGAATCTGATAGACCCGGTTCGGATCACGAGACTTTTCCGAGATTGGCGCCTCTTCGAATTCTTCCAAAGGTTCCTGAACGGGCTCTTCCACCGGCTTCTGTTTTGTTGACGTCTCCGATTTGGGTTTTGTTTGTCGTACTGTTTCTGCTGGAATATGTTCCTCCTCAGATTCCTCCATAGCCTCCCTCTCAAGTTTGCGCCTATCCTTGGCACTCAAGCTCCTCCAGTACGCCTTCGCATTCTCCCAATCATTCGGTGCCTGCAAAGTCTTTTGGGCTGTAGGCATGGAGTCCTGAGAGATGTCGGCTTCCTTGGACCTGGCTACAGCTTTCTCGAAAAGCTTCTGGGAGAATGTCGACTTCACAGGGCTATCAACAACAGCATCGAGGGACATGAAGCCATCGCCTTCCATATCAGAGAGATCCTCGTAAGCATCGCTATAAATGCTGCTCCCATCAGATTCTTCTGACTCCTCCTGAATATCGTGAATTTGCGGACTAGGAGGTACGATGTTAGTAGAATCGAAAGACCGACGAGTCGCGATTGGCTCCGGAGTCCTAACGCTCCTATGAGATTCATTGTGTTGAGCTTCGGAGGGCCATGCTTTGCTATCATCAGAAAGCCCCTTCCCTTTGGACGCAGTGTTCATATCGGCAGGGAAACCGCCAGGAACATCGAAAAAGTCTTGCGGCGATTCAGGCTGATTTTCATCAGGGATCCGGGGACTAGGTTGTATTATCGAAATTGTCGGTATATTATCGCCATGACTGGACTCATCCTCTGAGTCGCTCTCTTGGCGGCTGGTTAGATCGCTTGTAGTTGTTTGCGTTTCGGGCATTGGCGCCTTGAAAGATTGCGTTGTTGCAAAGGTTTCCGGTTCGGACTCGTCATCGGAACTCAAATCGCTGTTGCTGATGTGGCCATAGCTATCAACTGACGTGACCACAGGAGGTAGTGGCTCCCGGTACTTGGAAGTATTAGCTTCATTGCGAAAGGACTGGTCTTGTGCGAGAACTGATCCAATAGCCCGGTCGCTTGACTGTGCCAAGTCTTCTACGGGAGCCTTTGCAGGAGATGGAGGTGAAGCCATTGGAGGGGATGCTGATCTTTCCATGGGACGAACCAAAGGTCGTTCTTCAGGCTCTCTAATCTTCTTTTCTCGAATGCTTCCAAATGATGGGAGAGCAGGACGGGGTGTCATTGTCTCGTCCTCATCCAAAGTCAACGAATCTCTCTTATTCCGCCCAATGATGCTATGCCAGGGCCTCTTCGCTTGTGGGCTGGCCACATGAGGCGCATCGGTATCTGATGACGGTACAGACTCTCCTACAACGGTTGTGTTCCCATCATCGAAGCTTACCCTGACACTCTTCTTTCGTGAAAGCTCTTGGTCTTCTCGTGCCGCACTTGACCAGGCAGCAGAAGCATCTGAGCCATCTTCAGAAGGAGACGCATCACGAAGACTGGAGGATTTAAGTGCAGACTTTCTGGGAGACAAGGAACGTGGAGGTGGCTCGTGCCTAACAAGCAACTGATCGGTCTTGGGCGCAAAATGTGTGGTGCGACCAGGGCTACGAGCTGGACTTTCAGAATGCACCCGATTTCGACGTACAGTTTCGCTCGGATTTTCCACCCGTGTCTGGGTCTGGCCTGGTCGAACGTTTTCCTGCAATTGTTGGAGTGGCGAAGAGGACTTGACTGGTATCGCATCAATCGAATACATCGGACGTTCTCGGGAGATTGTCTGTTTAACAGGCTCACGCTCCTCCTCCACCTCTTCCAACTCAGGAGCTTCATGTACCACAGAGGGCCGTTTTCTGATCGAAGTTTCAGGTATCGTCACTCTTGGCGGGCTTGCGACAGCGCGATCGGCTCGTTTAGGCTCCTGAACATCAGATTCCAAGTCGGATTCAACCAGAGTCTGTTCAGTCGACAAGCTAGATCCAGAATTGGGCTTTGCCTCACGCTCAACCTCCGGTTCAGACTCGAGATCCGAATCTATCTCAGACTCGTGTTCAGCTTCTGGCAGGGTGACTTCCTTAGCCTGCTCAGGTTGTTGGGTGACTGCATTATAAGTATCCGATGAAGGCTGTGTGGTTTTGGTCGGCTTAGGGGGTGGAGGGGTAGCTTCAACTGCAGTGCCCTTCAGCCTTCCTACTGTTCCCTTTGAAAGATGAGTTCCGCTCCTCGATCCTTCATTCCTGTTTTTCTTGACCGGTTTCTGAGATGCGTCCCGAATATTTTGATCCTGCATCAAGAGTTGTACCTGAGGAACCATCCGCCTAGAGTTGGGGTCGTATACCATTGCATTGTCGGATGGACTAGAAGGCTCGAACATAGAACGAGGATATGAGAAGTTGATAGAGCTTGGGCTGCTCGGGCGTATGTCCGCTGACGCTCTCTTATCAACCACAGCAGCACGGCGCACGTTGGATAACTCGCCAGTGGTAGCTGACCCAAACCACGATCCTTGACCATTTTTCATCTTTTGGCTTGCCGTTTGAAAAGGTTGAGTCTGCAGGCTTGTAGCTCGCTTGTGAACCGGACTCTTAGCATCGGGTTTGAGTTGCTCCTTCTGGGGGATCTTGGGAACTGGAGGAACATCTTGGACGTTGGGAGCAGCGGTGCGGGCGGGCGATGGAGATGGCGATCGAAAGGTCCGTTCCGTCATTGAACCCGTGCTTGGCGCTCGATGAAGCTCCCGACTCCTCCTATCCCGACTGCCTGTAGACGAGACTGATGCGCTCCTGCGAGCTACTCGCTTCGATTGAACTTGAGATACATTTGTTGGTGTTGTAGGTCGAGCTTTGAGAGCAGCCGCGGCAGCCGCTGAGGATAGAGATGGCGTTGGTTCACGTCGCAAAAACGCTGAAGCGGCGGCCGTCGCAGCGTTGGGATTGGCCGTCTCCCTGGTCAATGGCTGAGATGAAATGGCCATGTTAGCGATACGGAAATATTAGAGAGAAATGTGCATAGGTAAAAGAATGGGAGAGAAGGAGTTGAAAAAGGGCACGACAGAGGTCAAATGCGACGGTCGATACAAGCGCGGCAAGTCTCGACGACTTAAGTTAATGGGCGTCTATCAGGGCCGGTGCCGTGGCGCGCCAAAGTCAAAAAGCCAAAACCGGTTTTGTAGAAGCGGGAAATGTATGTATGGACGGGACCGGTAGTGGCAGTAGTAGTAGGTTTATTACTCACCTGAGTGGGAGGACGATGCCTCCTTGAACCTCCAAACATGATGGATGGGCTGGCTGGTTGAACTGGGCTAGGCTAGATTCGAAAGCGGCGCAAGGCCAGCAAGTCTCAACAAGAGGCGCGCATGAGACCCGGAACGTCGGAAACAAGTGAAAAAGAATGACGCTGATATTAGATGTGAGTCAAGTTGCTGGAATAAGTCATGTACGCTGTGTACACGTCAGGATAATGGATGGATGAGACGGAAATTAGGGCTGCAAAAGTAGTTTGAAGAAGAGAGGGAGTCTTCCATGCTAAAGTCCTGATGACGCAGGGAAGTTTGAAGCGTGTCAAGCCACCAACGCTAGCCTCAATTAGCGGTCCCACTCTAATGTTTTGATCTGGGCTGGGGCTTGCCAGGCTTGCCAGGGCACATTGCAGACGGGACCTACAAATCAGGGTCCAATGAGGTGATCTCTGATGGCTTGTACTCTCGAAGCTCTATATGTAGAGACTGCGATATGTGAAATAGAAGAATGTCATTGTTGGAATAACTCGCATTGAATCAAACACGTGGCTGATCTTGTATAGATTCACTGAGCACAGTGCCTCATAAATATATCGTACAACGCACATCTTTACATCCAGTTTACCGAGCACTCCGTCTGCCGCACAGATTCAGTTGATCAGTAATTAGCTGTAGATCAATTCCTCATCAGGTTCAATGTCGGCAGGCCTCCAGCTCCCCAGTGCCGAGATCTACTCCTCGGCGATATGCAATCCGGGGCTTTATTGATTAGGCTCCATCCCAGCTCCTCAGGTACTGTATGTCCACATTGGATCGGATGTTCATAATGGGGCTAGACTTGGACCAAGTGTAACCAGAGCTTATCAACTCCCATTACTTGTGGCTGACAGTCTACAGTCATCCATTGCCTTGAGCCTATTCAGGAGTTTCTACAACCAGAGAATTACCATACCTCGAGATATTCCTGCAGCAATATACAGATCCTTTACCAAGTATCAATAGCTGAAAAACCACCCTGCCCTGTCCCGCCGCATAGTTAGATTAACTTTGCACATCCACTTCGGAGCAAATCCAGCTTGGACTAGGGGCTTAAATGTCCCGCCATGACGTCAGTAAATAAGGTAGCTCAGGTCATTTAGTGTAGTCCAGTCTAGTTGCTTTCATGGATGCAAGCACGTCAAAAACCGAGACAAATAATCAAAATTGGTCATGAAAGAGTTTTTCACACTAGGGTAGCTCTGATACCATACGCTGTGACTACTACCTTGGTCGTACGTCTGGCTGGTAAGAACCCATATCCTTGCTGTAGTGGCGTTGCTGTCTTCGATCAAATCACACTGCCACATTCCTGTGCTTAAACCCAAGTCGCTTTCGTTCCTGAGCATCCTCCTCACCGAGTAGCTCTCGATATCCCCTCAAACAAGTGAGCAACAACTATTTTATAGTACTCCCGAGTTCCGCTTTGTTCTCCAAAGTCAGCAGCAAGTGATTCCAAGTATCGCATGTACTCATTGTCATCTTCAGAGACGAAGCAAGAGACCGCAAAAGGTGTCGAGACTCGTTGTTTTCTCTACCAATTAATCTCTCCTGTCCATTTCTCATACAAACAGTGACAAATGTGGGTAGTAAGATTGCCGCCGGGGGTAAAACTCTGCTCGAACGCAGTTCATCCCTCTGATCCGTTTTGGAAACCTAGGATGGCGGTACTTCAGCGGGTATATCTGGCCCGGTCCGGTCTCCTGGCGAGTTGTGGTGTTCTTCTTCGTCTTCTTCTGACTGCGTAGAATGATTGTTGTTCAAGTCCGTTGGGACAGCCTGCTCCTGAGCTGGATTCTGGGTCGTGGCTTGTCCTCCTCTAGCCGGAGCTTTCGCATTCTTTTTCCCCTTCCTGCTCTTGGCCTTGGCCTTCTCGAGAAGTCGTTTACGATCTGTCTCTTCTTGTCGACGGCGGCGATCTTTGATTTCGTAATTTCGAATGAGCGCTCTTGGTGGCTCGCCAAAAATCTCCTCGTACTCGCAGAACTCGCACATCCAGGTATCGGCCGGATTTGGGGGGTTGGCGCGCCGTTTCTCTGCTGCAAGCTCACGACGGCGACGCGCAGCCGTGTCCAGTGCCTTGTCCAGCTGACGCTTGCTCGGCCGACGAGAACTCCCCGAGCCTCTACTAGCGGCATTGGAAGCACTATCAGGGTGAACACCGTTGCTAGGAGTCATTCCTGGCAACGCACCAGGGGCTGTCTGAGCCGACATGTTGTGTCTGCTCGTGTGTCCTTTCGCTCGGGTTAGCACACCAGCATCACCGCCGCGAGATATGCACTTACCCGGCCACTGGATGGTGCCAGGAACCTGGGAATCACATGTGAAGGTAAACTGAGTTGATGCTGGAGCAGATTTTGTCGCGGTAGAGTGTTGCTGAAGCAGGCTCACGTTCTCTTGCCCCTGAGGCCGCAGTTTCTCGGCGTTTGCAATAGCGCTAGATATGATACCACTGCTTTGTTCTGATTTATGTTAGAAGACTAAGTGTAATAAGAAACGATGTAGAAATGGAAAAGAAAACATTGATGAAGAGTAGTAAGTGGGAAAAGGAAGGTTTCTCCATGTAATATGTAGAGTTAAACGAGGGGGTTAATTGTTGGCTGTAAGGTGTCATGCAAGGATCCGTCCTTTTATATGCCATTACCCGCAAGCTGTGTTTGGTGTAAAGTAGTGCCTGAGAATCAAGCCGTTGTGTCAAATGCCAGGTTCACCTAAGGCAATTTGATACAATATGGCTGTAGAAATGTTGTATTGAGGTCCCCTGCATGCATGGCACCTCGCATGGAACCCGCATTGTCGCCCGGAATAGAAGAATAATGACAATAGAACAACAACAAGGAAAAAAAAAACACTTACCACCTGACGCCCATTGGGGCTGCGTAGTCTTTGAACCTCGTCCAATCCACGTATTGTTGCCATCAGACAATGCCCGCAGGGGACTTCTGCCGTTCCTTGAGCGCCCAAGCCTGCCACGACCAGGTCCTGAGATTCCCTGATTGTTGGTTGTGAAGGTTCCCGCATTAGGATATGCATTTGAGTGAGGATACGTTTTGTCGTTGTGCATTTCATTGGTAGGAGGAGGTTCTGTGCCAGCTGAAATAGCAAGGGATCCGATCTCGTTATTCAACCCATGAGTGCCATTAAGCGCAGCGTCCCCCGCAGATGGAATTTTGCGCTTCTTCTTATTGTTTGTGTTCTCGAATGAGTCGTAGCCATCCACGGACGACGTGGCGGATAGAGGCGGTTGCTGATTTGGGCGAGTCTGATCTGACTTGGTGGACCGCTGTGCAGCACGAGTTAGAATCTCCGGAGGAGATCTGGTGACAAGGGTGCTTCGTAAAGCCGCTTCTTCATCGACGCCGTGGAGAAGTCCTACGCCGTTGCGCCGAGGCGTGTAGTTGCGCCCTGCCTCTGTCCTCCGTCCCGGTTGAGCTGGGCTTGCAGAGACCGTCCTCGGTGGACTTCCCTCATCTTTCAGGGTATAGGGTGGATAATAGAAGAGGGGAGTGGTTTCGTGCGTCGAAGGGGGATATTTTATCGTATCCGCAACCTCGGGGGAGAGTCTCTCTCGAAGTCGACGCTTCGGCAACGGCCGAATCGGTCGGTCTGGAAACAGCGACGATACAGTATCTGGCGACATATTGTGGCTATGACCTGCGCGAGAAGAACGAGCATTTTTTGTTAGCAGGTAGATCGCCAGAACACAGAGGAAAACTGTCACGATTAGAGTGGAAGAAGCCATGAGGACGGAGTGAATTGGGGGATTGGTGACGCTGCCAGCTGGAGCTCAGCACTGCTGGCCGTTGTGAGTTGTGACAACATCAGCGGCAATCTCAGTATGGCAATAGCTGGCGCAATCATCCCAGGCAAACGGAAAGCGTACCCATCAAACATTGTTATAGACTCTGATCCAAACAACACAAGCAAGAACAATCGAAGGGCAAGTATAGCCAAACGAGGGGTCGCGAGCTGTACAATTATCGACGACAAACAGATTCGACTAGGCAATATCGAGCATCCAATTCGAATAGGGTATCAGAATCGTTCTTGACAAAGGGACGGGATGCACCGCGTTTGAGGCTGGTTGATTCTTTGGAGAGCTTAGAGGGGTAACTTGGTTCGGTCGGGCTCTAAAACGTTCTGTGTGCGGGTCAGAACATAGGTATCGTCGAGATAAGGCATGGATATCACGACTGAGCACCCAGCCCTAGGACGGGTACCAGCTCGCACTGGTCAGGCAGGCAGTCTCGGTACTTTCTTCAATCGATTCTCGCAGTAGGTAAGGCAAGGTAGGTAAGGTAAGGTACTGTAGTCGCTGGGCTTGCTCTCGCTTGTTCAAGGTCGGGGTCGCTTACCCAGGCACGGGCGGGCTATGGGGCAGTTTCGAGGGCACGGGGACACCTCAATCTAGGCCCGAGCGCTGGTAGAGGCTCGAAAATGAAACAACAAGTTTGCAGTGAGAATCCAGAAAATAAATAGGTAGCCAGAACGACGACAGTGCAAAACCCAGTAACGCCTCACTCAAAGGTTTCTATATCTGCCCGAGTGTGGTTGAACCACCATCTGTGGAATTGTGACAGCAAGGGCCGAGGACAAGAGTGGCGGTTAGGTAAGCAGCCATGGGCGCCTAATGACAATCCCGTCCACCCTGTTCCGGATATGAGAACGTTGGTTCCAATAGTAAGAAAGGTGACTTCATTTCGTCTTTTTATATCCATTTATTTTGTAGCATTCATAGCACTATAAAGCTTTCTTTTATTATTGTAACTCGAGGTTCCGGATTGGCAGAGATGCTTTGTTAACAGCTTGACCTGCATTCAGCTACAAGGCATATGATTCCCCTGATGTCACACTTTAAGAATTGCAGGGCATGGTAGGGCAATTAATAAACAACCTTGAAATCAAGCGGAAAGAAACCGCTCTGTGGGTTGGAAAGTTCATAACCGGCCATTAGCCGCTTTGCCCTGGCCAAACAATCAACTCATCCATTCGGCGCTTGTTCCAGTGCGGATTTTAAGGCGGACAGTATGTACCCCAAAGGACCCCTGTTCCATGACTGGGGCCAGCTACTGAACTCACTCTGCGGGCAGTGAGTGAGGTGCAGGTAGGTAGGTGCAGGGCAGGTGCAGTCTAATGGTGCTCCAGTGGTTCGGCTTTGGTCTGGAGCGATACCACCAAGGCAAGTCAGACTCACGCCCACCTTCCTGCCCACTTTCCCACGCCCACGCCTACTCCTACGCCTACGCCTACGCCTCTGCCTCTTCTTCCTCCTCCGAACAAAGCTTCCGCCCACTCTTCTTCTCTCGCACATAATCATTGTTACTTTACAGTCTCTCTCTCTGTGTCAAGACTAGGTACGGTTGCTCTAATAGCTCTCGATATGCTTACTTGCCAATCCTGTCTTTCATTCGACTGCTCTTCATCGACCTTGTCCCAGTAGTCGCATTCGTCAACGCCGGTCTCCCATCCCGGCTTCTACAACCGACATTGCTACCTCTCACCACGATCAATTCTTGCGATCCTACCTTCTCTCGACTTCCATCAGCGTTGACCACACACCGTTTACTCTACAGTGTTACACGCGCCGTAACCCGTCTATCGGTCTCCTCTCCCTCTCGTCTCCTCCATCTCCGTTCCTTTCTTCTCCCCACCTCACCTCGGTGACCCGACTCCCTCAATGGCACCTCCCTCGCCGCGACGGTCATCAAGAGCCCGCGCCACCAATTCACAATCTCAACAGTCGTCTGTGTCTTCAGGCACGTCTGGTCGAGTCGAACGGAATACCAGATCCGTTAACAAGCCCTCTTCCAACAAGTCTACACCCAGCGCCTCATTATCGTCGGAACCATTTGAAGACCTCGACGACACGCTCCTCGGGCGAAGACGGAAGCGTAACCACGAAGACGACAACGAAAAGGCCCCGAAACCCGACAACTTTGACATGGCGAATGGAAGTGACGACCTCCAAGAGGAGGAAGATGAAGCCGTTCGGTGCATCTGCGACTGTGAGGACTACCCAGGTCGCCCGCCTGTGGAGGGTGCCGACTCCGACTTCTTCAATGCCATTGAGTTCACTGAAGACGTTACTGGCTTCTTCGTTCAATGCGACATTTGCAAAGTCTGGCAGCATGGTGCCTGTGTAGGCATTTTTAGCGCCGAAAGCTCTCCCGATGAATATTTCTGCGAACAGTGTCGCAAAGACCTCCACAAGATTTTTACTGCAAGCAACGGGTAAGTGAATATTTTTGACGTTCGATACGGATTGTGTTTAATCCAAGTCATTCAAAACGGCTATGATTGATTTTTTTTGGTTCTTTCACCCCTGGTCACCTCCTCCTTTCATCACGCACCACATTCATTGCATTGGCCCGGTATTGACAATCTCGATTTTCAGTCAGAAATGGTCCAAATATGTTCCTCACAACCGTCCGTCGCGCGCTACTTCGAGAGCCGCCTCAATTGCAAAGGAGGGTAATCGTTCCCCCAAGAATGGATCAAGCAAGAATTCGCGCCCTACCTCCGCTTCGCAGAATTCCAAGCGTCGATCCACGATGAATAGCCGCGACCGAGCCTACGAAGATGAGCAACTACTGCGCGCTATTGAGGCAAGCAAAGAAGATGTTCCCCAAGATGCGACAGAAATCTTGACTCGACGAGCTAAACGGGGACGGAGCGACAGTGAGGAGTCAGTGGCCGTAGCTGCCCGGCCGCGAGACGAGAAGCTGACTTCGTCGAGAAATCCCACGAGTGTCAAGCGGCAGAGAACAAGTTCAAGGTCGGCATCACCTCCTTCTGAGCCGGCTGAAGTACCAAGTCGCAACGAATCAGACGATGAAATAAACACTCGTAACGGTGCGAAGAAGGCTCGCAACAATAACAAGAATCAGCGGGCAAAGACAGAAAAGGAAGATAAAGAGCGCCAGAGACAAGAGGCCGCAGACAAACGTAAAGGGCGCGCAGAAAGGCGTCGAGGAGAGGGTAAGTCAAACGGGGGGACTTGAAGAAAGCCTATAACTAATAATTTTCCAGACTCAGATCCTTCAGAAGAAACTCCGCCTGCCGTTGCCAAACCACCAGCTGCTAAGAGTATCGAGACTCCAGTCATAACCGAAACCCCAGCCCCAGTGCAACCTACACCTGACACCCCTCCCGCGAACCACCAGCCTGCCTCGAGTGCCCACAAGCGTGGTGGTAGAGTTACTCACAAGAAGGGCAAAGGAAAGAACCAATACACCAGAGACCGTGATGCGGATGGCGAATCTCCTGCACGATCGATGTCGCGAGAAATCCAAAAGAACTGCGACGAGCCAACTCCAAGCCATCCAAAACCTACCAGCGAGCAACGCAACGGCAAGTCAAAACCAGCATTGCATCATAAGCTGAATATGGTGGACATGAAGCGACGTGTTGGCGCCATCATGGATTTCATCTCGAGGACTCAAGTAGACCTCGCGGCCGAAACCCTCCCGGTGTCAAATGGAATTGCAAACAGCGGGGAAGGATCACCTCAGAGGACGCCAGTGACTCAAATTGCTGGTAATACCCAGAATCATACTCATGCCGTGGAGAATGGGGTTACTGGGGAGTCTTCTGACGGCAAAGATTTCAAGGATTTGAACTGTATGGAAATGATGGATGTTCTGACGCGAGATATGGTCAAGTGGCAGAATCAGTATACTTGATGGTAAGATGTCAGATTGTCCAGCAGTACGTTGTCAAGTGCTGGCAGCAAGGGGCGAGCGCTCGGTTTTTCTTTTGGCGTTTACGGTTGGGTGCATCCAGGGCGTCACCAGCATATCAGAAAAGAAATGATGCAGAATGGTTGCTTCATCTTGTCTATGTTGATTGGTTCTTATTATTCTCTGGTTGGAAGCACATCATGAGGCTAGGACTCTCTGCTGTTCTCGATCATCTTTTATATACCCTAGCACTCTTGAAGGATTCGGTCATTGGCGTCTTTTCACAGCTTGCACGAGAGACAGAGACAGTATGGGTAAGACATGAACTGAGTTAGGTTCGGTATGAAACAAAATGCGCTTAGATAATGTACATGGAAAATGTCGTCGAGTGTACAAATACATAGTACAACAAAGCAAATATAGTCGTGATCATTACGCACCCGCCTTTTCTTGTGCGCGTGCCTGTTTTTGCTGCTTTTTTGCCTGGTTCATGCTCAGTTTAGGATTGAGCATTTGGATCTGATATTCCTCGACTGCCTTGTCGGAAAGATCATCAAGCACGTATTTGCCTAGTTTCCCACTCCGCCACTGAGACAAGATTCTGGCAGCAGCTTCTTGCCAGTTGGGCAAGCCGCCGGCTTTTAGCTTGCCCTCTTTCTTAGCCACGGCAGAAAGGAACTCGTCGATTTCGTTCGTGGGATCGCAGTATCCCCTGTAGATGGACGGATCTAACAAGTTCAGCCGGTAGAGGAGGTAGTCTGCCAAGACCTCGTCCGGTATTAGCCCCTTCTTTATTCCTTGCACCAGCGCGATCTTTATCATGGTTTCTCCGTCATCGACATAAGGTTGAAAGATACCAGGTGTATCCAATACGAAGGCGCCATCGCCAACACCGCCCTGGGCTTCCGACTCCAAGATTCTCACAGGCGTGCCAATCTTGCGCGTAACACCCGCCTGATCTCCCGTCTTGGCCACCTTTGCCGTCCTCTCAGGCGTGCCCGTCCTCCGTAGCGCATTGAGCAAAGTACTCTTGCCAACGTTCGGCATACCCACGATCATGGCGCGCATACCCGTCAACGAATCCACCGCGCGCGCAACCTCTTTGACTTTCTTAAACAGCGCTTTCGTGGTCGCGGCATTGTTCTTGTCCCAAAAGACAAGACGATCGCCGTAGAGCTTGCGTAGAGCGTTTGCGGCGCGGGGACTATCGGTGCCGAGGTCGGATTTTGTGTAGACGACGACGCGCTCGCGGCCGGCGAGGGAGCGCTCGAGCTGTGGGTTGTGTGTGGAGAGCGGTAGGCGGAAGTCGCGGCATTCGAGGATGAGGGAGATGTTGGAGAGGGTTTTGACGATCTTTGCTTGACCGGCGGCGTGGTGGCCGAGGTAGTATGTCTTTGGGATGGAGTTTGGTATGGCGAAGGATTGTCGGGGGATGAATTGGGCCATTGTGTCGGGTTGAGGGGGTTCAGCGATTATTTATAGTTAGGATCATGTTGCCTAAGACGTTTGGTAGAGTTGGTGTTGAGTAGCTATAGAGACATGAATGTGTAGATGTATGGATCAAGATTGAGTAAGACCCTGAAAAAGAAATAATTAATCTTCAGCCTTGTTGCATAGCCTTGCCCCGCATCGACAGCAACGTCCAATCTAATTCAACGTCTTGTTGGAGGCATTGCCCCTCCAATAAGATGATATCATCAATTGCTAGGTAGAACTTGTCGAGCCAATTGTTGGCTTAGGATGGAGCACGCGGCTTATGCCATTGGACGGACGCGTAAGAAGAGTCAATCAATCATACCCAAAGGGAACAAAACCTGCTAGACCAGGCTCTACACCGAAGCCATTGAGAGTCGTGATAAAGGTTGACCTGACTCAAAATCCAAGGGCATGGTCATTTAACATGTTTTCCAGATCAACTCGATCACTAACTTTACATTCGTTTTCTTTAGAGCAAAGTTGACGTCAATAGAGCTTGAGCAATGGCTGGACTAGGCTCTGTTCAAGACTCAATAAACGTTGAGAGAACGCCCACTTTTGGATCTGGGAATACCATCACCCCTAACGCCCAAGATGCCTCAGCCCAAGATTCGAACCAAGGGAGTCGATCATTCAAGTATTTCGGGAAAGAGGGCAAACTACGCCCTTTTCGACTGCTGAAGCAAGATATCATCAATCTCAAGGGTCGATACTTGTCGGACTGGAAGGTCTTTAATCAGCAGGTTGTTGCGAGCGCGGTTTACATCTTCTTCACCAATATTTTACCAGGCATTACATTTGCGAGCGATTTGTACACTCTGACTGGAAAGTCGTGGGGAACTATTGAGATTGTGTTTAGCACTGGTCTTTGCGGTCTTATCTTTTCTCTGTAAGTCATCACGAGGAAGAAATATGATCAATGAGATGCTGATAGAACTCTCCAGATTCTCAGGTCAACCTCTTACCATCTTGGGCGTTACAGGACCCTTCACAGTGCTGGCTGAAAATATTTACGAGCTATGCCACACACACTTCAATGTAAGTCAATAAGCACCTACAAACCTTGTTCCCTCTAACATCAACCAGGTCGAGTTTCTGCCAGTCATGGCATGGTCACTCATCCACGCTGGATGGATGCACTATCTCCTCGCCATCTTCAACGCCCATGACTGGACGATGCAGTATGTCACTCACTTCAGCGCAGACATCTTTTCGCTCCTCAACAGCGTCATCTACTTCCACAAGGCGGCCATGGAACTGAAGCGAACACATGCTCGAGTCTCACTTGCTGCTTTCCTATACGCCATCATTGGAGCAGTCGGAACCTGTCTCCTAGCCATCTTGCTGTCGACTGCGAACTCGTGGAAGCCCATGTTGCATCGATATATTCGACTGGGACTTACAGAGTATGCGGCTGCTATTTCCATCATCATCTGGATCGGAATACCCTATGTTGGGGAACTAGCCTCGCTAGACCACGTTCGACTTGAAGTGCAGGACAGGTTTCGACCTACGAGCCCCGACAGAGATACCTTCTTTGTTCGCTTTTGGGAGGTTCCTGTCGAATGGGTCTTTCTATCCATGATCCCGGGAGCCATTGTTACGGTCCTGTTCTACTTTGATCACGAGATCAGTAGTATCATCTGTACTGTCAATAAGTACGGCACTAAGAAGCCTGGTGGATACGCCTGGGACGTTGCTCTCCTTGGAACGACGACAATCATCTGCGGTATTCTTGGTATCCCTCCAGCAAACGGTCTCCTGCCTCAAGCACCACTTCACTCTGAATCGCTGGTGCACTATGTGGTCGAGAGTCCTCCTGCTGAGGAAGGCGAACAGCCAGATTCGCCTCGACCAGTCGCAAGGACATATGAGCAGAGATACTCCCACTTCATCCAGGCTGCCATGATTCTTATATTTGTGTCGCCTCCACTGCAAAAGCTGCTGGGTCTGACACAGACTTCGGTTCTCGCTGGGCTGTTCCTCTTTATGGGATATCAGTCCTTGTCTGTGAATCCCATCCTTGACCGGGTTGTGAATCTCCTCACACCGCCGTCTGATCTCCCTGGGCTCCCAGATGGAGTAAGCTGGCTTGGGATCCACATGTACACCATCACTCAGATCGTGATGACGGGTATCGTCTTTGGGGTGACCCTGACAGTTGCGGCCCCTGCGTTCCCCTTGATCATCATAGCCTTAGTGCCCGTCCGATTATCGCTCATGAACCGGATGTGGAGCCGTGAGACCCTGCGATTAGTGGACGGGTGGGCATGCCGGGAAGGGAAGCCGGAGGACTCGGTCGCGATGCAAGGATCTGTAGATGAGGAGAAGGTCGGCAGTTGAAGCTGCAGAGGAGGGGAAATGAGGTAGCTCATAACAGGGTGAGGTAACACGACCTTGCTAGATGTTGAAGACTACATAGATTAGGTATATACCACCTAGAGGAGCTAGGTCATGGCTCTGACCGTTCTTGATATACAAATACATTACCCCGCAGAAGCACCACTCAAACTTAAAAGTTAAACTTATCTCACTTTGACTTCTTTGATCTTTGACTGGATATCAAGCGAGAGAGAGAGAGAACTGGCTGTACACCTCACAAGGTGTAGAGGAAAGATGACAACCTCGGTCCAAGGCAAATATGCACTCGTGACTGGTGCTGGCTCAGGTATGCAGCTAGATCATGGATCATGTCAACTTGTCAGTAATTGACGGCAAAACGTCTAGGCATCAATCTGTGTTTCGTCCGCAAACTCCTGGAAAACGGATGCTCAGTTTTGATTGCTGATCTCAAGCTACGACCAGAAGCCGAGCAACTCTTGGAGCAATATCCATTCCCCGGAGCCGACGGAAAACCCGGCGCCCTGTTTAAAGAGACCAACGTCGCATCCTGGCCCCAATTAACAGCTGTATGGAAGACGGCACTGGAAAGGTTTCCGTCTGTTGACATCGTTGTTCCAGGAGCTGGTCTGTTTGAGCCGAAATGGTCGTCTTTCTGGGAAGCGCCCAGAACAGAGAGTAATCCAAACAGTGTTTCTCAAGATGCTGCTGATGCAGATCCAGGTCACTATGCAGTGCTGGACGTGAATCTCGTTTCTCCCATTCGACTCAGCCAGCTAGCTGTGGGATACTGGACCAAGACCAAGAGAAAGGGATGTCTTGTGCATGTTGGCAGCTTGGCTGGTTATGTGGCGTCCATCCCAACGCCGTTGTACTTTGCCAGTAAACACGGTCTGCATGGGTTTGTACGTTCATTGGGAGGACTACGTGATGAGCTTGGTATTCGAGTTGGATGTATAGCTCCTGGTGCTGTAGCGGTAAGTGTCTTGTTGGAGCGTCGACAACTCTTTCGAATGGTAACTAACAACATGACCAGACTCCTATGTGGCGTGAAGACCCAACCAAAGCAGTGATGCTGGAAGAAGATACGGTTCTTATTGACCCTGAAGAGGTAGCCCAAGGCATGTGGCAGCTCGTTGTCGACCCAGAGCTTGGTGATGGCACGATCCTCGAGGTTACCAAAGGCGCAACGAGGGTTGTACCTATTTTCAATGCGCCCATTCCAACAGGTGAGGGCACCTCGGTACCGGGATATGCAGCTTCTATGGCAGATATATATCAGAAGTTGAGGAGTGAAGGATTGGATGTTTGAATGATGTTATTGGTGGGCAAAGTTCCGACTAAGTCAGCCCTACGAACTGCAAGCGCTTCGCTTACACTGGGCAAGACTCATCATGAAACATTTCAACGAGCGAAAAGGTATAAGAAATAATGTCATTGGGCCATCTACTAACTCCATAACATCTAAAACATGGCCAATCATATGCAATATTACCTTGGATGACTACAGATAGACCAGGCGCCTCTTCAATTTCTTGTTTCTCTTCCTTTCTCACGTCAGTTGATAATTTTGAAGATGCATTTTGTGAATTTAATATGAACTACGATATCCATAGGCATCATGTACCTCGATGACTTGACATATATTTTCTGCCCTTCATCTTTCCCCTCAGAACCTTGCCCGCCATGGCCAAAGCGGCAGACAATAGATTCAAGCCATAGTTCTGGGAAATAGGAGCCATGACTGCGCCCATGGCCTTTCTCATTGCTATGGCCTCACTTCTTCTCGCATATCACGAAAAGCCAATCTTTGATGGCAAGCTCATCACCCTCAACGCCATCGTATCCGCCCTCTCTACCGCAAGCAAGGCAACCCTACTGACCACAATCGCAAGTTTCATAAGCCAAGGAAACTGGTTTCTCTTTTCAGGGAAACCTCGACGACTCTATGACTTTGAAATGGTCGCTGAAGCTAGTCGTGGTCCGTGGGGGAGTCTCCAGGTTCTTTGGAGTCGTAGTCTTTGTGGAGGGTAAGTTGCAACTTGGAGCTATCCAAGATATACTGATAATTAATGCCCTCTTTTTAGCCATCTCATTCGTCTTGGAGCTCTAGCTACAATCTTGACGCTTGCTCTAGATCCGTTTGCTCAGCAGCTGGTGCAGATCAAGCAAATATCCAAGCGTGAAACTGGAGCAGCCTTTATTCCTTACGCTTCTCAATACTCTCCAGGAACTAGAATGGGAAATGGCATGGTTCCTAGCACTAGTAGGCCAATTGTTCACTCTTATCTTCTTCTCGTTCGACTAACTATAAACAGTTACGGATAACGGTCGCGTCCAGCCATATGGTGACCTCTACATCAATGCCAATGCTGATTTTGCAATGCAAGCTGCAATAACATATGGGCTCACGGCAGAGAAAGGAGCTCTTACCTATCAATTTCTATTCAACTGTTCCGCACAAGACTGCGATGCCAAACCTTTAGTTTCTCTGGCCGTTTGCACTAGATGCACCAACATCACATCCTATCTATCCAAGGACAAAAATAGCACAGGGTCCCAGTTCTCAGAACTCAAGTTCTATCAGAGTTATGGCACGGCAAAATTTGGCAGTACTCAGCACAGGCTACCCAACAACCTATCTCTGAATAATATCGATGATGATTACGGTCCAAACAATACCATGGTCTACATGACTATGCGTGGCAGCTCGGATCCAAGTGAGACTGTCACCATGTCTGACATTGATACTCTCATCTGGTCCCAGTCTGCTATCAAAGTTCACAAAGCCTTCCCAGACTTGCCCTCCAACAAGAAATGGCCAGATTTTGACGTGCATGCCACGGAATGCGCACTCTACTACTGTGTCAAAACCTATAACATAAAGATGCGTGGAGGTAGTATATCATTCAACTCAACAGAGCTCGAAGGGGTGAAGCGGAACCCGGACTCATGGGTCTCACAGGATCCACTGTTACAACGCGATCAAGGACTCTCCAAGAAGGTGCTGAACAGTTTAGCATACCACCCGCAAGATTCTTTTATCACGCGAAGTGACCTTCAACTAATTCGCGATCAAGACGAAACGTGGAATATCTCCCAAGAAGCCGTCGAGGGCATCAGCTACTATGCTCAGAACTTCTTCGCCTCCTGCTTGAACGGGGAGAATTGCACCAAAGCTCTCGAAGACTGGAATGTACCGAACGGATTCTACATCTCCTCCTGGCCAAAACCTCCCTCGGACGACCGCGAAAAACATAACCATCAAGCCAGCGGAGCAGTACCGCCCCAGTAGTGCCAAGGTCCTTTGGCAATCGAGTTGGTGATGCGGAGAACATCCCGATGGTAGCAAGAGAAAGACGTTCCTGGGGACAGAAACAGAGAGTTTGGATGCGAGAAACAAGCCATTCACTCATGTCAGGGTAGATGATGGGGACAGCTTCCGCAGCACCCAACCTAGCACCCGATAAGGGGTTAATACATACATAGTAGAGAATAAGCTCAGCATATACAGTTAGAGTTAGGCGTGGAGTAGGGTAGTATTCAGATTCGTGAATCAAGTACCATGTGTACATCTATTTTGAAACTCAACCAACTGGAAGTATTAGACAGGTCGACATGGATTATCTCATGGACACGTCCTGGCTGGCTTATGCTTCGCTTCACATCACGACGCGCAAGCAAACCCCGAATTGCCTTAGATCTTGAGTCAGCCTTAGTTACGCATGGGTCAGATTGAGCACCGTGATCATGAGGAGGATCTGTGCTAAACGACACGTTCGTCCCAACGTTTCATCCAGCGCAAAAGCCTCGTGTTTTAGTAGCAACAGAGGTGTTCGTTCCCTCTGGAAACGGAGCTTTGACCAATATCTTGGCACTGTTGTGTCCAATGTCGCTTTGTTATCTCCCAAAACAGAATCGCCAGTCTGTACAAGTTGCTCTTCCAAGAAATGTATGTATACATGCAAAGGGGCAGCTTATGCATAGCACGCCCCTTTCTCTCCTTCTCCCAAAAATAAATAATCGTAAATAGCCTTGTAGCTCTTACAAACAAATGATACGCCGACAAAGATCTCCAACAGTGAAGGAGGCCGTCCAGGTGATGCTGGCAAGTAAAAAATGACAAGTGATGACATGAAACCGTTAAGTGATGATGCACCTCAGCGCAATATCAGGGTGAATAGCGTTGACAACTAAAGCAATGCCAAACAAGAAGAAAACAAATCCATAATCGCACACCGGACAAGTGAGCTCGCAAAACGAGTTGGGTATCTTGATGAGCTGCCTTCACCATGCTGCACTGCTCTTGCTCTTGATTTCCTTCTCTTCTACACCCCCTTTGTTCTACCACAGACACTCCCGTTGCCCCCAACACAAAGGCTAAATACATCCACACTGCCGCTCGGAAAAGGGTTGTAGTAAAAGAAACTAGTTTTCAAAAAAAAAATGATGGACCGGCTCGATTGTGCTGCTGCTGGCTCAATCGAAAAATAGGGCGGCGTGATGTGTCGTGTTGTTGTCTCAATCTCCGGTCTTTGAATATGTAAGTAGGTGGTTGAAAGGGAGAAACTAGGCTGACTATTTAGCCAGCAGTGGCGAGTCAAACATGGCAGGAGCCTTTAGCTTTAGGTATCGAAATAATTGTCGGTCTACTTGATGTTCTTGAAAAGATCAGAACCCAAGCTTCCGTTATCCTTCTCGAGATCGGACAATTCGGGTATCATGGGAGGCGGCGGCCCGGAACTCTTCTTGGGCGTGGGTGACTGAGGAGGCTCCTCCATAAACATGGTGCTGGCTCGTTTGTTGGGGACTGTCTCTCCGGTCCTCATGCGCCTGAACCAGCCGCTGGTTCTCCTAGACTTGCGTTCGTCGAGATAGCTTGAGCCGCCCTGGCTAGCTGGTCGAGCAACACTGGTGGCGGCGGCGGCGGCGGCGGCTGGGACACTTCCGTTGGATGATATCTGGCCCTCTGCATAACTGTTATTCAACATTGTTCTACTGAATAGGCGACGGATGCTGCCTTGGCGGCTTGAAGCTGCCGGGCTCAAGGGGGCATCCTCGTCGGCGTAACGTTTGGTTCCAGCGAGATTACCATTAGAAGAAGCAGTGATGCTTGGTTGGGGAGTGTCCTTGGCGACGTCCTCGGTGACTCTGCTGTATGTATTCTGCACAGGTTCCTTCTCCTTCTCGGCCTCGTCCTTCACAGGCTCGTCCTTGGCTTCCTTGGCAGGTGGCGGTGTCTGGGGAGGAGTCGGGACTTTCTGAACGGGCGAGTCGGGAGGCGGTGGGATGTTGGTGCCGTCTGTGATACTGCCAAAGTTGAGGTTGAGGGCAGGCAGCTGGAACCGCGAGCTTCCGCTGCTCTTGCCGAAGAGAGACGACATGATGTAAATCAAGTCGTTGAATCGTGCACGGTACGGTACGGGTCGGGTCGGACGGAATGTGGAAGGACACAAGTCGATAGCGAAGGCCGAAATTCGGAAAGGGGTATTTAGCGAGGAAGAGAGAGGAAGCGGAGGCGGAGGCGGAGGCGGAGACGGACAGACGAAACGAAGGTCGGCAAGCTCAAGAGAGAATTGATCTGGTAATCAAGACTCTTACCCAGTGACGTTGAAATCAATGACTGGGATCCAGAAGGCGGGATAAGATGAGATGAGATGACGAAGCTGAGTTTCAACTCCACAAGAACAGGGCGAGGAGAAAGGAGAGAGAGTCTGGTCAACGGCTCAGGCCAGGCCCAGGATATGTGCTGTAGAGTAGCGAGGTACGGCTGGTAATGTAGCCTGTCAGGGACCACACGGAAGGTGGAAAATTGGAGCAAGGGTCGAGTTGCAAGGATGTTCAACGCGGCGTGGCGTGTTAAGGTGATCCTGGTTGTGAAAGAAGCAATTGCGGCGATAGTAAGTCGATTGGGAGCCAAATATAGATGGTGATATCAATGTTTGATGTTCAAAAAGGTTATGAGATAGAAGAAAGGGGAGAAAATGATATGGATGAAGAGAGGGAGGAGAAAGTGTTTTAGAGACGAAAGAAGTGAATTTGTTGGAGGACGGGGTCTTGGGACGAAACAAAATATTAGGTACTATACTATAGGTACCCAAGGTGAGGTACTTTCTGGGTGAGGTAAGTGGAGAATGTCGTGGCTTCCCATGGCACTTCCAGGTTGGACCTAGTAAAGGTACTTGAGCGGTACCTTTAGCGTTGCGTTGCAACAGGTGTGTTTCCTCTTCTGGGCCTGCCCCTGAGAGATTGCAGCGAACCCGTTTCTTCCCTGGACCCTGCTGGAGCCACGCGGGTTGGGCGTCTTTGGGTGCCAGGAGGTACTGCTTGGTACCTGGGGACTCAAAAGATCCATGGATGCTGGGTCGCCATTGGTCTAGTAAGTATGGAGGTTAGCGGCACCTCCCGCAGAATCGATGTGGCTGTCTAAACGGGACGTGCAAGTACCTGTCAAGTACTGGTTGTCGATTCAACGCCGTCATGCAGTCACTCAAGGGCACGGGACGAGCCTAGATAGTAGATGCTGTAATTACAAAGGTTCTGTCAATTGGGAATGTCTTTGCCTGATAAGAGTATGATCAGTCCTTATCTTGCAAGTTATAATTGTAGCGCAAGATTATGCATATCCGTTGTCCGTCTTTTATTCATTGTACTCCCTTCTCTCCTCCTCTCTCCCTTATATAGATTAAAGACAAGATAGAAAGCACCCCTTTACGCCACAGATGTGTGCGTCAAAACGGGCATGCATAGTTCATCTGATGACAGAAGAAATGTTGGCGTCAGCATGTTTCAGTTAGCACAGCATCCTGATCGATAGACAAATGATCGCTGACAAAGAGACTATCAATTCAGAATTGGTCTTATTCGGAAGCCGAAGTCAGTACCTTGAACAACTCTGAAATTCCACTGTATAGAGCATTATAAAACCATGAGCTATAAACCGCGGTGACTGGATTGCGTTTCCATGGGAGACCAGGAACAGGAAACTACTGACTAAAACATGTTTCAGCGCCATTGTCTTACCTCTATGGGTCCATCTAAGATCTCGCTATCATCCCTTAAAACAGGACGTAGCTTCATGAATCAACTAGGTAGTGATATTGCAAACTTTTGGCAATATCCAAGGTTTTGGTAACCTGTGGGCCGAATTGATATATCTCATCGCAGAATTCTCGATCTTATAAGTGTTTTATCAATAGTATAAGCATTGGCTTGAACTTAGGTAGCCATTGTCCAAGATTTTGTAACTATAATAGATATTTACTGTAATCACTGATCGTTGGCCTCTCGTACCTATACCAAAGTTATCCCTTCGCTTAGTGTAACGCATCTCGGCGTTGCTTCAAGTCGCAACCGTTGCGAGTCATAAGACGTAAAGTATCATCCAAGTATCTGAGTTTCCTAAGTCTAACAGCCTAACCCAACAGATTCTCGTATTCCCTCTTCAAGCCATCAAGCCTCTGCCACTATCCCCAATCTTATCATCACGTATTACCCGTCTCGTCGATAATTCCCAATCTAGAAAGAACCCCCCGCGTCCCGCACTCGTGGGATCCATTAATCCACAATTTTCAGCCTGGAGATGTGCCCCGGTTAATCGCATACTCTGATTGGCTGACTAACCCGCCGCTTCACGTCATTGTGCGAGAGAGCTTCCGTCAAGCTCGGCTCAAAAGTTGAACTCAACATTGTGCGACTCCAACGTTGAAAAGAAGCAACCAATTCATTCTAATCTCTTGTAGAATCGTCGCTTATCAGTCTCTATCATGGCGAGCTCACAGTGTCTGCGCCTCAGGCCGCTCGCCTCAGGCCTTGCTCGGCCTTCAGCAAAGCTTAATGCTCAACATTTGACTCGACTTCCCATGACTGCGGCACGATACAAGTCGGGTCCTTATGGCTACACACAAGCAAAAGCTCTCGTCTTTTCCAAGCCCGGCGAGCCTTCTGATGTTCTCAGGTAAGTATTTCCCATCCTTTATAATAATCAAACCTGACAATGCCACCTCTAGTCTACACACTCACTCCATCTCGCCATCCATCCCCTCAAACTCGGTCCTCGTCCGATCTCTAGCCGCTCCCATCAACCCCGCCGATATCAACACAGTTCAAGGCACTTATGGCTCCAAGCCCCCATTTACCTCCTTAATTGGCACCTCTGAGCCCTCCGCCATTCCCGGAAACGAGGGTGTTTTCGAGGTCGTATCAACCGGCTCATCCTCCTCGTCGCTACAGAAGGGCGATTGGGTGATCCCCGCTATCGGCCAATTCGGTACCTGGAGGACACATGCCGTCGATGAGGCAGACAAGTTTATCAAGATCGACAAGGAGGGTTTAACTCCTACACAGGCCGCCACCGTCAGCGTGAACCCATCCACAGCCTATCGCATCTTGCGATCTTACGGCCCCAATGCTGGTCCTCAAGCCGGCCTGGGCATGCGTCCCCTCGAAGTCGGCAGTGGACAGTGGTTTATCCAAAACGGAGCTAACTCGGGTGTTGGACGAGCCGCCATTCAGTTCGGTAAGCTCTGGGGCTTGAGGAGCATCAACATCTTCCGAGAACGCGATACCCCAGAGGAGACCGAGGCTCTGAAGAAGGAGCTTCAGGACCTCGGTGCCGATGTTGTCGTCACCGAATCTCAGTTCCTCTCTCGAGAGTGGAAGGACCAGCTTGCTGAGATCACCCGCAAGGGCCGTGAGGAGATTGGCCTGGGCCTCAACTGCGTTGGAGGCAAGTCAGCAACCGCCATCGCCCGCTCTCTCGGTCACGGCGGAACCATGGTCTCATACGGTGGCATGTCCAAGCAGCCCGTCCAGCTACCCCTCGGCCTACTCATCTTCAAGGACGTCCGCTTTGTTGGCTTCTGGCTGAGCAGGTGGAACGAGCAGGACCCCACTGGCAGGAAGCACACAATCAATGACATCCTCCAGATTATTCGTTCAGGGCAGTTCCGCGATGTGCCTATCGAAGAGGTCAAGTGGGACTGGGAGACGGAGGAGGAGACGCTGCGCAATGCTGTGCAGCAGGGTCTTCAGGGATTCCGTAAAGGCAAGGGTGTGTTTACCTTTGGGGAGACATAAAAAGGGACGTGTTAAAAGCATTGGATGATAATGAGACAGGTTCACTGTTTGTTGGTCAATTATACATTACATATAGGTGAATCACTTCTTCGTATAAACGAAATAATGCAATCAGAACCCAAGTTGCTTGTCAACTATCTGGTCTAGACTAAATAACCAAATTCGTGTATCGTGACACCTAAACGCCATCGAAGTAACCATCCACCCGATGCCCTATGCCCGAAAAGCCTGCGCCCACTCATGCAACTTGTCAATGACAACAGGCGCATACGCTGTCAAACTATCCTCAATGACTCGGTCAAAGTACCGCAGCGCTTCCTCTTCGCTCAGTTCCAGATGGAAACGCTCTCGCACCTTGAGCACCGCCTTGTCTGGCTCGAGCCGAATATCCGGGATGTTGGCGTCGACCATGAGACTAAACAGATTGAGAATGAGGTTGGAAGACTTGCGCAGCGCCGTGTACGCCAGGAAGCAGTACTGCTTGAACTGCTTGTAGTGTTCTGACTGCATACCGCCCATACAGTCGACCATCTCCTTGGATAGCTTCATTAGAGGTGCGAAGGGTTTGGGATCTCGGCCAAGGATGAAGCCAAAGTCGGCGTGAAAGAAGTGGCCGTCGGGGGCAAGAAGCAAGTTCTCCAAGTGACGATCGCCTACACCAAGGATATAGGTGATGACACAGTACCCTGCGCATGATCTCACATATGTATCTAATGTTTCCTGCCGAACACCAAGAGGTTGTCTGTCGTCTGGATTATGGTATTTGAGGTAGGCTAGAGCTGGGTTGTTCTTGAACTTGTTGACGATGCTCGACAAGCTTGCAGACTGTACAAATTGCGAAGCGCCTGCGGAAGTACTCGTTGCCAGGATCTTGTAGGGCGACAACTTGAGATCCAGATTCTCTTTCTGTAACAGTTGATCCATAAGAGTGATGATCTGAATAACAAGCTGGTCTTGCCTGAGATCATCGCCCAGCTTGAAGATGATAGGATATGAGGACCCGGTCGTTGTCTTGAAGGTGCATTTGAATGGGTTGAGCGAAGATTTGAAGACGACTGTCTGATCCGGAATAATGCTCGTAATCAGTATCGAGGGATCAAGCGGCATCGGTAGTGGCGGATCAAAAGTCAGCAACTCATTCTTGGGGTCTGCCAAGAAGTGCTTGACCCGGTCAACCTTCTTCGCGATGGATTCGTTGGATGTTTTGACCTCTTGTGCAATCCTTGAGAGAATAGCAACAAGCTCGGCTTGACGTAGCAGGGTTTTGCGTGTTTCCTGGCCATCTGGCTGCTTAACCACCTCGACCATGAAGTCGTATGCAACCTTGCGATAGATGTTGCGGTTATCGACGCCTTGTTCGGGACTGCGATCGTCACACTCTACCATGAGGTACCAATGGAAATAGTTTCCTAGCATGAAATTGGCTGCTGCACGCTGAATCAGGAAGTGAGCCAGAGATGAGTCGTGGCTGCTTTCCTCGTCTGAGTTGGTAGATATATGCTCGTATTTAAGCGCCTGTACCAGTTGAAGAAGATAGAGCAGCAATTCATTGTCGTCGGCTTTTCGCAACCGTTCTACGGCATAAGATCGCACGGCAGAATTGTCGAAAGAAGGACCAAGGAGTTCGAGAGCATCATCGACATCAATCGCTGTCCAGCGACCAAGTACTTGTATGGCTTGTCTTGACTCGCTTTGATCGCCCCAGTTGACCGATTTGACAAACTTGGTCAAGGCTCTCTTGTCCCTTGTTAAGTGATAGCGGAACTTCCACACCAAATCCGTCTCTTCGGGGGTGAGAACATGAGTTGGAGAGTATGACATGATAAGATTAAGCTCATCCCGAACTTTGGCGTTTGGCTTCAAGTCCTTGTCAAGAATACCGTGTCGGTGGGAGCTTCGGAACAGTCGTCGATGCTTGGCCTCTGCGGGGTTGTCTCTGTGTCCAGCTTCAGGATCATAGACTTTGATGAGACGCCCTCCAAGCGCCGTAGAACTCTCGCCTAGGGCGTTGATACCAGGGCCATACTGAACCTGTGGTTGACGATGGGCAACGCTGATTTGGGAGACTGAAAGATTTTGGAGAGCCGAGATCGGAGGAGGGTCATACTCGTGGTCGGCAAAGACGACAGGAAAGTCGAATCGTGGTAGCTCAATGTTAAGTAGGAACGTAGATTGACCTGGACGTCCGTCCTCGTTTTCACCATCTTGGTTGTCTGGGTCATTCTCCCCGTTTATAGCTCGCTGCCTCTGAAGCATCTTCATTGACGATTTGGCGGCTTGTAGACCTCGCTTCTCAAAGCTTCGGAAGACCATCTGGTCCAGCCAGTCGACTCGAGGAATCTCGCCCATCTCATGTTTCTTGAACAAAGTCTCCATGCGGTCTAGCTCCTCCGCGTCCTTATCTAGCGGAGGAACCGGTCCTTTTCGAGACGATGTTTTCTTCTTTGTCGAGACCAAAGCGGGAGTTGTTGTACTGTCGGTACCGTCTGCGTGTTTGTGACGATGGACTAGGCATTTCTGCCTTCCCTTTTGCGCTTGGTTGTCCTCGTCGAACATGGGCAGCGTGGTGCCACCGAATGGAATGGCATGGCCAAGGGCTCCTTTCCCACCTGTAGGCGATAGATCCCATACTGTAATAGCTAAGCATGAGTTGGCTGGTAACGAGTCGTATGTGATAGGGAGCTGAAGCCACTCGTTCCACCTATTATCTCAATCAACAAAGGCTCCTTTATGTTTGGAGGGGTATCGTACTTTCGTTCGGATCGAAAAGGCTTGTAGGCAGTCTGCACGGGAACAGTCAAGGGTTTGGAGCCAGCCCAGACCTGTACGGTGACATAGAGGTCAGAGTAAGAGCTGAGAGCCATTGTTAGTCTGGCGCAAAGGTGAGAGAGTAGGGAATACCGCGTACTTGATGTTGGAACCAACATGTCGCAAGTCGGGTCGCTCTAGTAGAGTTGAAGCCTTGAAAGGAGGCTCTTCACCCTCAAGGTTCATTCTGCATAAAGGTCAGCTAGCTTGCTCACAACTGCAGCGCCTTAGAGGAGGGAGGCTCTCTTACATGCGAATGCTCACGGGATGATGGACATCCTTGGAGCCCGCAAAGGAGAACGGGTCCATGCGCCCGTACTCAGACATGATGCGCTAAGTCATTCTGTGTAGGTCGAATAGAGGCGGTAAAAGCGCAAAAAAAAGTGAAGGCGAAGAAGGTGATGTTGGACAGAGTTCTAGGTTGAGCTGCGATGTGAGCTGGGAATCATTGCGTAGTTTAGCCTTGGCGGGTGCGATAAGATAAGAGTTTGTTACTCAGCGGGGTGATACAATAGCATCACATCACATGGTAACGGATAGTCACAAGGACTTGATTCCCTTAAAGTTATAGTTATTGGTGAAGTCAATATTTATGTCAAGGGAGAAAATATACATTGATCTAGTTTTGTTGTCATAACTCACTTGATAGAAGAGAGGCATATATCAGGTTTTCTATGTACTTGGTTCCTCTAAGTAGAACCCAAGCGCCTATTGTGTTATGTTAAACTCATTCATATCTGTGAACACATCAACATAGAAATATATACATAAAATCTCTATATAAAGTCCCATTCTTGTGAGGTCTATGAGTGGACTTCTAAACTTAGCAACTGTTGCTCTTCTATCGTCCATGCGGGTTTCGGCCGGCATTGATTAGATAGACTACAACATCATCTCGGTCGCGGCAGTTGTTCCCCCGATCCTCATCCTTACAAGGTTACCGTTCCGTTGAGGTATAGCCTGAACCTTGAAACCATGCTCCAAGCTCCATCGATCAATCAATTCTTAACAAAGACATTCTCCAAAGCCTAGGTAGGCTGAGATTGCTGCCCGCTTCTTGTCGTTCCTGGGCCCAGGTACTTGTACCGTAACCAATCTAAACACCAACCAGAATGGGACAGATCGGTAGAGATTGATTCTTTCATCTACATCTTTTTAGGGTCCTGTGCTTTATTGCCTCATCTCATGACACGGCCTACTCACGCCCGAAGTAGGCCACGATGCCTCTTCCAAGACAAGACGATGGCAATTCGAGGGTTTTGGTCAATGGGAAATATACTCCAGAGGCGATAATGGTAATTGTACGGCCCACATATGACGACAAAATCATTAGCAGCTAACTGACACAAGCCCTGTAGACCTGCGCTACTATTTCGCTATACAATGGCCTCGAGTTGCTTAGTCTCATCTCCATGTCCTCCAGACGCCGCAACGACCTTTATTCCTGGAGCATCACCGTGGCTTCTCTCGGAGTGTTGCCCTATGCAACTGGCTGGTTAACCCACTATCTTGACGTTGTCGGTAACGTTGCGGATATACTCATCAACGACATTGGCTGGATACTCCTCACCACTGGCCAGGCTCTTGTTCTATACTCTCGACTTCACCTTCTCATCAAGAGCGACGTAATACTTTGCTTCGCGAAGTGGATGATTATTGCCAACGCTGTCGTTTGGCATACCACCATGACGGTTCTTCTCTCCATCACCAGCCCTCAACGGAGACTTGATCATGACAGCGCCTTTGTGAAAATAAAAAAGACCTCGTTGACATGTTTCTATGCACAAAATTTAATCTTATCTGGCCTTTATCTCTGGAAAACCACTGAAATCATCAGGAAGAAGACGGCAGAGGACGAAACACGCCGTGTTATCTGGCAGCTTCTTCTTACTAACGTGTTTATTGTGGTCATCAACATTGCGTTACTTGCTGTGGGCCTGACCAACAATTTCCTCTGGCAGCAAGGTCTCAAAGCGGTGTTGTACTCGGTCAAGCTCAAGCTGGAATTTGTTGTTTTGGGAAAGCTGGGCGATTTTGTCCACAATGGGGGAGTGGTGATCAATGAATCTGACTTGACTCCTATGTTTGGGTTTGTGAAAATGCAGCCTGAACCCCATACTCGGACAAATAACAGTGCGAACTCGATAGCGGCTCCAGAGGCGCTGTATTTAGAGAATATGTGGAAGAAGCCGAGGGATCCTTCTGCTCCAGAATCTTCTCGTAACCGAGCGAGCATGTCTGGGGGGATTATAGATAGAAAAGGAAAAGGTGTGGAAAGACCTCCGTTGGATAAAGGTAAAATTAAGGACATAGGCGAGCCTAGTGGCAGTGATTTGTTGGCGTCAAGATAGCAATATACCCATTTATACTCTTGTTATACTTATTAGGACATCTTCTGGCATGACGACGACAAAGTTTTCAATACTATGATCGCAATTCTTGGTAGGCATAATCATTATTCAGCTGCAGTCTATATTGTTACAGATTATCAAGCCCCATTCACAACTTGGTATCAAAATTTCTAATCTGCTATTCCCAACTCCTCAATGCTTTACTTGTACACTGGCATCATCGCCTAGCCAGAACGCTTCATGCTGGGCACCTATTTGTGTCCCTTGAGATGCCAGTCAAAGACCTTCATAAACACCTCCTTACCATCCCCCTCCAAAACATCGCCATGGCAAGGGATCATGGTGGTAAAGTCCCACTCGGAGATGCGCGCCATGCTGTCGTTGAAGCTCTCCCGGTTCTTGGCAAGAACGTACCAATTAAATCGCTGCATCCACTTGACATCGCCACGAGGATTCTGGACGCAGTCAAAGATCTTGCCGATAGCACCGTCCTTGGGAAGTTCTGCGTCAGGAACCTTGCTGTACTGCTCAGTGGGCGGGAGGTTGAAGAGCAGGTCGGCCTGGATCAGGACACGCTCTGGCTTGTAGAGGAAGACAATTTCAAGATTGGCATGGCCGTCGACATACTCATAGTCAAAGTCGGCGTCAAATTCAGGATCAATCTTGATCTGGCGTTTGTTGTCCTTGGTGAAGACGACTGCAAACTCCTCGTTGCCAATCTTGGGGTCGTCTGTCTGCTTGGCGCGCTTTTCAGGGAGACCCTCTGGGCCGATGATCTTGGCGGAGGGATACTCCTTTGCCCATTCGGAAATAAAAATGTGATGCTCATAGTCGAGGGCGACGATGTAGCGGACATCACCTCCCATCTCATTGACCTTGGCCTGGGTGGATTTGGTGAGCGCTACTGGAGAGAAGACGGCGAGACCACCAGAAGTGAGCTTGACTGGTGAAGCGTGTCAGTATTGATAATGTGTAGCTTGAGGCAGGCCTTGAGATGCATGAGTAGAGCATACCTAGAGTACCTCGGCCACCAATTTTGACCTTTCCGAATCGTGAAAAGGGCACCGAAAAAGTAGCAATGTTGGGCGTGACATTTCGAATGACCATGACCTGATCGGGATCTGAAGGGATAAGTTTTGACGACATGATTATTGAGTTGAAATGGCGTGACTGTGAACTGAATGTGCGTTGATGAGCTGGAAGAAGTGTAGATGTAGTTGGTGAAGTTGTTGTCGAATGGATGACGTTGGAGTTGTAAGTTAAATATCGTTTTGGCGCAGGCTGTCCAAGTACAAGTATAGATGCACGTGAATGTGATGGTGATGGTGATGGTGATGGTGATTGTCTGGGCAATTGAATGTTTAAATATCTAATTCGGGGTCCTGGGCGTAACATCACGAGCATTAAATGGGGATTGATTTGTGAGCAAAGTGCATAGGTAGATAGAGGCGGAGCTTCAACTTGAATTGGTAATGGATACGGATACAGTTGATTTGCAATGACATCAACATTTAAGGCTTTTCCCGAGTTCCAGGGCCCCGGTAATGCCGTAAATGGGACACTAATTCTAGAAGAGGCATGTGAATACGCAGATAGGTAAGGTAATAATACGTCAGGGCAGAATTCTCTTTAGACTTTTTAACAGCTCTACTAAACTGGATCTTAATTGTTAATCTTTACTTATTAATTAAACTTTTGGCCTGTCAAAGCACATTATCTTGACTGATTTTAACGTCCCGATATAAACCTCGGCTCGGCATTTTATGATCAACCTATAACGCACCACCTTTTCTCTAAAAGTTAAAAAAAAAAAAAAAAGGCCTCTATATCATCGCAAATACTTCTAGTATTATATTTATCCTATTTAAGTGAATACAATAAAATACAACATCAATTATTAGTATTCTGCTTAATACCTAGGTATAACATACAACTTCCCAGTAGCATACAAAAAATGATAACCAAATCCCCATCATCTACCTCAACTGAGTTGCTGTTTTTGTAAGTTTTGGTATAAATACCCGATAGAAGAATCTTTTTATATAACCAATTCCCTCGCCGCCTTCAAAAGCAAATCGCCCACCGGCTTCAATTTATGAAAGCCCATAAGATAAAACAAGACTCTACAAACCATCATTACATCCTGCCACAGTCCCAAAGACCAATCTATCCAATACTTCAAGCTCCACGAAGAGGCACAAGCAGCACGCTTCAGCATGTATCTCCTCGTAATGTCGTTGGCCGCGAGCCAGATGGCCCTCTCCCGATACAAGGCCAGGTACATGTTCAAGATTATCACGAACAAAATCTGGTACGTGACGGCGACGAATTTTCCAACCCCAGGCACAGGAGGACGACGCCTGATGGCACGCTCCGTAGGCCTAGTGAGCCAACAGTAACAGTAGTGCATAAGCACAATAGCAAAGCAGCCCAAGTCAAGCAAAGATCCGGCCTGGTACCTGATGGTGTCCAGAACTATGAACAACAGAGCCCGTAGAAACTGCAGTGCCATTTCTAGAAGGCGATCGTTTGTTAGAGACGGGAAAGACTGTAGAGTCTTGTCATCAGGAGCGTCTGGATCCTCGTCGCCGCGACCTGATGTCGATGTGCTGCCTGATTTTGAAGGCTCCGGGTTTAGGGGCGCATCTTTTGACTCTGGAGGTCCATTTCTCTCTGTGCCTTTTTCTTTTTCTTTTTCTTTGTCCACGTTCCCCTTAGGCTTCGAGTTGCTCCCTGATGTTGATGTGTTGCCTGATTTTGAAAGCTCCTGGTTTAAGGACGTGTCCTTTGACTCTAGAGATTCATTTCTCTCCTTGCCTTCTTCTTTGTTTGCGGTGTCCCCTGCCTTCGAGTTACCCCCTTTTGGTGTGTTTTCTGCTTCAGAAACATTCTGAGTCTTGGGGTTGTCTTCAGTCTTTGGTCCATCACCTGGCTCAACGGCATTCTCAGGCTCTGAAACACTCTCCGCCTGTAGGAAGCTCTCCCCTCTCAAATGATTCTCTGACTGGGGAATCTCCATAAGAGACGACATCTGGGGACCATATATCATGGGGCCCCCAGAGCTGGGCATGCTGGATGGGGCAATGCTTTGAAGGGCAACACTAGGCTCATAAGAGCCAACACCTGAGTTTGGGCTGTCGTAGGCCTTGGCCAGATACGTCACAAACGGCATCGTTGCCGTTCCTGGAGTTGATTCCCCAATCTCATCTGAGAGGGCCGGGATGTGTTTGACATCCTGCTCAGCTCGCCCCAGGATTTCATCAGCATCTCTAATTTCGTCAAAGAACTCAATGGTCACGCGGAAATCTTCCCGGTGTTGTGTCGCTGGGCATTCCCAGGCCTCGGGCGGTTGTTGCCCAGACACCTCAAAGTTGTTGTCTTGAGACACAGTCATCGCGCGATCAAACTCATCCTCCTCAGATTTACAGCGTTCCATTGCTGCCCTGAGGCGTAGCTTGTGGCTTTCAAGAGATTGCCAGAATGGACCCGTTGCACTTGGCAAGGCCATGATGCCGGCAAGCCTTGATAGTGCAGTTGACTTTACATCCTGTGAGCTGGTTGGAAGTGCACTGACAGGAGTATCACATATGGAAGCTTGACCGTGTTTGTGCCTATACAAGGCGGACTTGTGTTGGTCTTGAAGCTCTTTCATCTTTGCCACAAGTTCCTGGTTCTCTTCCTCGAAGCTTTGCTTGGTTGCCTCGAGCTCATGAGTCTTTTTCTGGAGGTCTTCCTTTTCTTCCTCGAATTTGTCAATCTGCGATTTCTGCTTCTTTATAATCTTCTCCTGCTTCTGCAGTGTGTTTCTCGTCATTTCAGAATCGTTTCTCATCGTCTCGAGTTCGCCGTAAATCCCGTTGAATTCGTCTTCTTCAATTTTTGATTCATTCGAGTCTGCAACGTCACCTGCTGTAAAGTTCTCCTGGTAGTCATCATTGAGCTCGGATCCAGTCTGAAACAGGTCTCGCATCATGGGATCCATATCACTGAATTCGCCATTGTCAGGTACTTCCCGCTGGGATTCGGCGATGGCGAGTTCTTCCCACAGGGAGCTTCCTACGCTTTCAGCATCGGACTGAGGTGCGCTCGGAAACAGAGGGCTTCTTGGGGATATAGGTCTTCTCTGAGACACAGGCCTCCTCTTCCCAGCTAATGCCTTCCTAAGCTTGCGGAAGCTCGCCGCTTCGGCGGTAGTTTGGATGGGCTCGTAGCAAGAATGGCTCATAGGGGAAGGCAAATCGTTCCCCAAGGGGCTCAGGTCTCCTTTCATCGATTCAGCCTCTCGGTCCCATGGGCGTGTAGGGCGTGGAGAGTGAGGAGGCGTCGTTGGCCCCTTTGGGGGTTCCGTCGTGTAATCGTGAGCTATCTCGAAACTCAACCCAGCGCTACCAGGAACAGAATCGTTGCCTCGAGATCTGCCTCGCTTGCCCCTGCTGTGGGTGCTTGATGCCCGGTCAGGCGAGGACGCGTTGCGTCCATGTTTGCTCTTCCCTCTGACTTTCAGCTGCCCTAACACGTCTTCTGCCGTTCTCTTGGAGTCTCTGAGCCGGTGTTCACTCTCTTCTCTCACTTTAACTTCCAAGCTCTTCGCAGCCCGTTCAAAGGATATGACGATCTCCTTTTGTGTGGCATTCGCGCTATTGACAGTCTTTTCGATGTACTCTTTGGATATTTCCTGAAGCCGTTTCAAGACCTCCAAGGTCTTCTCCGAGGGCTTCGGGTCGATATCTAAGAGACCGTGCTGGCAGAATTGGTCAATGTTTGAGAATTGGATATTCTTGTCCTCCTCTCGGCTTTGAATGATTTTGTTTGACCGAATTTCGGCTTCTTTCACCAAGCTTTCGATGAGGAAACTGCGTTCTACCTCCGCCATTTTGCTTGATTAGAGGCAGTAAACAAAGAGCAACAAAAACAACAGAATGCGTTGGTGGAGTTGTTGGGATGGTTGGTAGAGATGAGGCCAGCGATGTACCGGTGATCAAATCAAGACGAACTGAAAACCTGGTACTCGTAGTAGGTGCCGCTGAGTTGGGTACTTCTGATATGACAAGAGACTTGAAGCAGGTTATTGGAACTGGTCTGAAAGCAGGTCAATAAAGACAAGAGGGCAAATGAGGGTTATGAAGGGGTTGGACAGTCGACCTCGAGCTACGAGGGCTGCCTTTGTCTATTCAGCTTCTTTGAATACCACCATCATCCCTTTGATCCTTTGACGTTATGCTCTATGTACCCAAAATAAACGGAACCACACACCTCTGTCGCGCATAGGCACGGTCATTCACGAGGTTGGCTCAACATCAACCAACACAGATTTATGCTTTTTGCGCCGACAATAGAGGTAGAGAACGAGCAAGAACAAAGAAGATATGCTTTTACCAACAGCCTGTGCACAGTGCCATATTCGCTATCGCCGAGATAGCTCCCAACACATGCAAACAAGCGCATCTCGTGGCTTGCAACACAATGAATCGTGGATCCGAAAGACTCGACATGTTCTTTCAGCTGACATGTCCCTGCACCCCTTCAACTGTACCAACCCCGTGCACCAGGCCCTGAGCTTGTCGCTTCCCTCCTGTGTGCAATCATCGGCTCTGTAAGGCCAAATGTGTCTATGATATCGCGCCAGGTTTCCATGTCCATGGATAAGATTGCCTGATGCTTTGCTGCCCTATGACGTGCTGTCTCCTCTTCTTCGGTGTCTCTGTCTACAGGAGCTGAAGGTTGGTTAGCATTGTGTAGATAAACTCGCTCACAGTTGAGTTGACTGACCTAGCGCTGGAAGACCGAACTCGTCAAAGTCAATTTCTACTCGGCTGTCCCGAATGAGAAAACTGACGTAGAACATGTTCTCTATAGTCTGACCAAACGACTTGGGATTCACAACGAATCGCATCAAGTCAATACCGCCAGTACTCCGAAGGCCATGTTGATGCATGATTTTGGTCTTCTCCTCGTCATCCATATCATCCTCGATGAGATCCATGACAGTTTGCTGAATGTCTGCTTGAAGGTTTTGTAATTGGTGAAGGATCTTGCCACAAATTGCGGTAAGGTCGTTTTCCTTCTTGGCCAAATCCTCGACGTTGAGGACTTCAGGGCGAGTCTCTGTGAGATTGTTCGGTCTAAACGGTGCACTTCGCTTCGCTATCTTGCGGGCTTTTTTCTCGACGGAGAGGGGTCCAAGGAGGAAGCCAGGGAGCGCAGGACGTCGAATATGGGGCAAGCAGGCAAAGCGGCCAAGGTGAGGCCAGTTCATCATGTCGCCTTCGTCGCCAATATCGTCGTCACCAACCTCGTCGCCCCTGGTGGTCCTTCTTCGTTGGCGTTGAGTGCTCGAGAGTTCTGGTGCATCATCGTCCATAATTCCTCGGCCGTGTCTCATATAGGTGATGCATTTTGAAACAAACTCGTCAACATCGATGCCTTGCGATAGGCTTCCCTGAGTTAGTCGCAAGGTTTTTCGATAAGACAGATCGGTGGTGCTGACGAGCAGCCGTGAATCTATGGTTGCTTCTGTAGTCTGCCGTACTTTCTTGGACAGTTCATCGGCGCGGAGGATAGCTTCGTGAAGGCCTCGTGAGTCGGCTTGTAGGTACTCTTCCGTGTTCTCGGTCACTTCACGAAGCAGGTCTCTGAAACCCTGCTGAACTCTGCGGCGTTCTTCCAGTGGCTGATCGGGGTCGTAAACATCGTCGCCGTCGTTGTCGCTGTCTGCAGTGGGCTCGACCGTCCGTCTTCGGTGGTTTGAAGCTTCGCCGTTTCTTGTATCCGCCCGCTTTCTTTTCGATCCAGATGGATTGCGACTGGCCTCGCGCTCTCTCATGGCCAGACTTCGACGTGCCGGTGTTGCTGTTGCTCGCGAGGATGGTGATGGTGGTGGTGATTGCGAATGCGACTCTTCCTCAGAGTCCTGCATTCGAGTCGGCATTAGTGCGAGATATTGGTTTGCGCAACCAGAGTAAATTTGAATACAATTGCCAAATTCAGCCTTGAATGTCTATCAGAGGATAAAAAGGAAGAGAGAGAAAAATCCAGGCGTAATGTTAGCTCTTGACGATTAGTACATCCTAGGTCCGTAGAAACGTTGCAGTAGATCGCGTCTTGTCTGGATGGTACTGCAA
>JAATHB010000027.1:0-121373 GCA_014822075.1 Fusarium buharicum
GTTTAATAGTATATAAGAACAGCATAAGTTATTTAATTTACTAATATAACTTACAGGTATAAACCTGCAAGTTTAAACAGTAGCTACCCGGTCTGTAACTAAATAAACTGTCCTAACGCACCCTTGCATCCGTATTTATTCCCGACGTCGACTCTCCACGCTCCTCTCTCCTTAAAACCGACTTGATTAAAGTGATTTCCTCGACTCTCACTTAGAGGCGTTAACGCGGCAAAGAAGCCAGCCAAAATCAACAGGGTTAGTGCTGATAAGTGCACCCTTCTCGGCAGTGAAGTCCTTGCTAGCAGGCACGCTGCCGTACTTGTCCTTGTACATCTGGCAAGTGACTTGTTCGAGCTCGGGAGGCTGGACACCCGGCACAGTAGAGTAGGCGCGGGCGATCTCGATCTCGGTCACCTTTCTGGTATCATGGGTGAGAACACCGAGAGGGACATTCATAGGTGTAGATTCGTCACCGTTGTAGGTCATAACGGCGACGCCAATGTAGGGCTTCTCCTCGGGGGCTGCAGCGGCAGCGGTGAAGGAGGTAGCGATGCCAGCGAGAATTGTGAGGAAATGCATGATTGGGGACTGGTTTGAAGGTTGGTTAAGTTGGTTGCTTAAATGCTTGATGTTCTGTTTCTGAGTGAGGTGATCTAATGACTTTCCATGAACGGAACTACAGGAGTCTTTATACTATTTTATCCTTCCTTTACTATATGAATACAGCCTGTCCAGCTCGTTTACTCGCTTACGCGAACCTTAGGTTTATGCCTATGCTCTGACGTACAGTAAGCATGCTAACTCCCTCTACTCCACCACGACCTCTCCCATTAGCTTCTCCTTCTACTCGTTTGTAATGTAGCCAATCGTAGGGATTACACCTTGCCAATCATCCTTCTCATCGGGCCTGGAATTGATGACCGTTTCGTATCTCATCATGCGATCTGGCCACACCGTATCTCGGCGACTTCTATATTCGGATGAAGTGGTCCGGGCCACGTAATGGGAATTACAAGTCAGTTTTGAAGACCCCAAGATCAATTAAGTTCCAAATGTTTTCTCAGCTGTCAAGGGTAATCTTGCTACTGGCCAAAGGATCATAAACTTGACCAAAAGAATAACGAAAGAGAACCACGTAATCGAAGCCTTAGATGGAGTCAAGAGTATAGAGATCAAAATGTAATAGGTAGCCTGTGGATCTTCGTATAACAATACACAGATACACATTGACCAGGGCTATTTTTATAGCTCAAGGTGATTATGATGTGGCATAACAGTGTGCTTCTTCTAAATCTACGCATAAGAATAGTATATGAGCCGATCTCTCCACCTTATTGGTTTCGGCCTTAACAGGCTCAAGAGGGGGCTATGCTCTTATGGAATCGAATCCTACCGCTGACTTAACAACGACACCTAGCCCTGGTACAGCTAATAATAAACATGTTTCGAAGCTAAACGCGCGTCAAGCACAGGTTCTTTTGTTCAAATGGCTGAAATGAGAAGAAAACTCGCGGTATGTGACATATGAGAAGCTTCTTATGCAAAGTCTACTGGCAATGTTTCTACTTTAATAGAGTGCATCTCTAGCTGGGACTGAATAATGTACCTTCGGGTGCACGGCCACGCTTCAATGACCCCAAGTGACTGAGGGATGTAATTGTTAGATTATGCAGTATGTTGTCAAGTCGTTGTAAGTGGCAAGTTTGAGGCTTAGATGCAGGCAGCTCTAGCGATGATGATCAAGTGTATGGGGTAATACTATCCATTTCAGTATGAGAACTGGGCAGAAGAGCATGCACTGATATCGCCAGACGGTGCCAGAGTTTCATTTAACAGTCAAAAGAAAGTGCCTATTTGAAGTATGAGGGATTAACATGTGTGGCTCCACTAATAAAACTTCAGTCTAAGCATATTTCAATCTCCGATTTGCCGAGCTTAAACGACTCTCTGTTGGTTACTTGGTCTACTTGATATGCTGTAGCCTGTAGGTATCACAGAACGTCCATGCAAATAAATTAAACAACGTCGTGATAACTAGAAATGAGGTTAATATCCTCCATCTAGATTAAACTAGTGTGCTATACCAGCGTCTTGGAGGTTTGGGTATTTACTACCTGTACCAGAACACGTGACAGCCTGCACATCATATATCCTCCAAGCCTTGCCCACTCTCCAACAACAACAGCCCTCACTACTAGATTCTGCAGCGACAGTTTCGAAGACTTTTATCAACTGAGAATGCAAAGAATGCCTGCAAGAATAGTTATTGTTTTCTATAGGGCTTTGCCCCTTCTATGCTGTAAGCATGGCTGGTCTTGTACCAACGAACTTACTATATCTGTGGCCTTTAAAGAACACATCTCTCAAGCAAAACAAAAACAATTAGTTCATGATGACCAACACACTAAAGCAAATATAAGTCACTCCCCAATAGTGCTAAGAAACATACAACAGCGGGGATTCGCTGGTGGTAAACGACCTAACTACTAATCCGCCGGTTAGTGGCTTGACTATAGGAGAACGGATAGGATCCCGCATTTTCCACTACCTATAGTCGTATGTATAGGATATTGACATCTTCTCTGAGGAGCTTTTATGTCTCCAATCCCATTCTACACCCATCTCTAGCTCTTGTAGTCTGGTGCATCCACCACAACTAAGCCGTGCCAACCTGCGGATGGGGTAACATGCTGTCGGGCAGTTGAAGTTGGTCCTCTCCGCGGCACCGTCAACCCGATTCTATTGTGATTACGCCCCTCATTTAACTTACCCTTCGAAACGTGCTGATACCTACTCATTATGCATTGAAGGCTATCTTCTAAGGAGATAGAATACAAGGTAAACATGGAACTTTGATCCATCTTCTGTTTTGTAACTCTTGGGCAAGTTAGAAATTGATCAAGTTTGATGGCTCGGTAAGTACTGATACTAGTTTATTACTCACTCTATGTACGATGTCCTGGAACCCTGATTTTGGAATGTTGTTAGTATAATCAACGACATAGCCATCATTGAATACCAACACGCGCGCGCTCCGCCTCCCTCGTCCTCCCAGACGCGTCCCATCCACCACGAAACGCGTGGCCCATAGCCATAGCCATAACAACCTCAAGGACAAGAAGATCAGGGCTAGATTATTGGATCTTACAGCATACTCCAAGCTCTTGACTGACACCAAGAGACTGTCTTGTGAGCTGACGTGGGCTAAGTACTTGTGATATACTTGACCTTGTCCTGTGCTTCTTTGGCGAGTTTCAGCGTCACTGTTAGGACAGCAGCTTTACGATTCTCTCCCTGGTGCACATTTCAGACCGTCCTGTTGGTGAGAATAAGACATGGCGCTAATAGAAAATGATATTCAGTCATATAGAGCAAGTAAGAGGCTGATCATATTGGAGACATCTTGAGTATAAAGTAGAAAGTAATCTGAAATTATAGGCTTCATAGCTCATAGGTCCATCAACTATCTACAGTTTCGAAAATGGCACTGCTTGACCAGAAGCGATGCGAATCGCGACGTATGTCATTCACATTTGCCTGTGCTCGAGGATAAGCTCAATTGGGTTGATTGCTTTAGGGCTCGTTAGTACCTTCCAATCTCCTTGCTGCAGAATTTCTAACCTTGAGAATTTTTTCAAAGCAGAGCTTGCAAAACTGCACGCTTAGCAGGTGCAGCAAGAGGTCTTGCCACCTCGATAGCAGCACATGCGACCATTCTGGCACGTAGTGCAATTAATCCCAATGCAGTTCTGGCGAGGAAGAAGTTCGTCTCGGGGAACCTTAAAGACAGCCTCGTCGGAAAGGGCGGGAGTGGCTGAGACAAATGTCAAGGCCGAGGCTATGGCGAAGAAAGCAGTAGTAAACTTCATGATGAAGGTAGTTCTTTGGTATTGGAGGAAAGTCTCGAAGAGGATGTTTATTAGATGGATGTAGATGAGATGATCAGAAAAGCGAGACTGAGAAGGAAGGCGCTGCCATTCTTATACTTTTCTCGAAAATCTTGGTATATGGCTTATTGTATTAAGAGGAGTGGTCCGCCAGCCACCTGTTCTATGTCCACACTGCAGCATCAGAAGGCTCTCAAGATCTCATTTTACAAGCTTCCTGTTTCGGCGCGAATCCAACTTCGATTCTGCTTCAACTATCTATGTAATCTTGATACACCTGCCTAAGTAGGGTGCTAGGGCTTCTATCCGCCGTCCCAGTGTTGCATATGTTGGGATCGAGGGCTACACCCGCTAGACGAGCCATCGAAGACAATTGGCCGATGTGTTTGAAGGATTCTTTGAAGGATTTCTGAAGGAATTTTAAAGGATTTTCAAGTAATGACATTGCAGTAACCCAGCCCTATGACACCAATTTTGGGTCACGCATGCTAGCTCTGACACCCATCTAACAGCAGAGTCTAACGTGCTAGTTCGGGGACAACCACCAACTGAACTCCACAGAGACCTCTGTTATGTTTCAACAATGTCTTGTCTTGCTCCATTACAAATGATGGTATTTACATTCTACTAGCAATGGGGAGTTTTAATTGTGGTAACTGTATTTATCCAAGAATACATTTATCTGATCAGTATCGTTCCGCACTCGATCTCGACCTTGTATCGTTATGAAAGCTTAATAACTCAACTTGTCAGCAATATTCAGGAACCCAAGTCTAAGCTTAACTCTAATTACAAGGCAGTAGTAGTGAAACGATCAATCAAATTGAGGAGGTATTGCACATCAACCAGTATGCGGCTTCTCGTTTATCCCCGCCATGCCTCAACCTGTAAACGAGCTATCGAAGGGTGGGGAATGATTGCCAACGGATGCTACCTTCCTCTCCAGGGAACAAGATTAAGCCTTTCGACAAGCAATTCTCTAGATAATTAACAGTCAGTCTGCATGATTGGCTACTGACACACCTTATTGTGAAAGAGGAGAGAGGATTGACTGTTGATAACCACCCTTCGATAACCCGTACACTACGCGTTGGATTGGCACCGAGTGATGACAAGACACAAGCTGGTGAATCTCATGCCGTTCGTACCTATCCTAGTTTCTCGACTCAAAATCCAGGATCATTAGTTGTCTACATGATCATAAGAAGCAGGATTGGCCGTAAAATCTTGTTGATTGAACGAAAGGGATGACGAATGTGTTATGTTCTTTGCCTGCTAGGTACTTGACTTAGGCTTAGCGGTCTCCTTATAGAAGCGTGCCATAATGGGGGTATGTCTATCTGGCCTATTACATAATTGTTCGTCGCTGTAAACGCGGGGAAGATAGAGAGTATTAAGGAGCTCACTGCCAGATCAAGGCAAGGAGACTCCGGTGCAGAAATAACCAACATCACTATTACATGGATCGCTTAGGAGACTTGTCAAAAAGCAATGCCTGAATGGTCAAACTGTCTTGTGATGGAAACGACCTGAGGTGTGGAGAGTTGGTTGAGGGGTGCGATATAGAGAGGAGAGAATAGAGCACGTAGTGAGGAAGTTAACGTGATAATTGCATTTTTGATCTGGAGTGATAAAGTGTCGAAGTTGTGAAAAATTCAAAATTCAAATGTTTGTCTAGAGTATCAACTTTGGTTGAACATTGATCTGCCAGCTCCTCGCATCATTCACATATATTGTATCTCCCCGCGGGAATGTGGCTCTCAACTGATAGCTGCGCCGTAACCGTTAATTTCTTGAATTATCGAAAGCATCGCTTAGTATTCAAACGTCTGATTGGAGGTCAATTGCTAAATGCTACTAACTCATCCTTGCTACTGAAGTAACGTTACTTGAATGTCATCGCGTCCTTCCCCTCGCTAGCTTCGAATCCTTCACCAAGAAGTGGCACAGCAAGCCATGTCCATTTAGTTTAACAACCAGGCCAGAACTTCTAGCGGCCGGCAAAAACGTTAACATCATTGGTGAAGGCACCGGGCGCAACTACGCTATTGGCATTGCTTATACTCAACCCGGTACTCAGTCCGTTTCTTTGGTTAGTCAAAGACTCAATCGCCTTCAAGCTGCAACTCAGACGATCCAGCCTGTCAACACGTCCAGGTCGGCTCTTGGATAACGATACAACTATATTTTATATATTAAAGGCTAACTAAGCTTACTTAGTTAGCTTGCCTAAGCTTGCCCTATATAAGTTAATATGTAAAAATAAAATATAAAACTTAGTAATATTTTTACTTTAAAAGTCAAAAAGATAACTCGGGAGTATAACTTCATTAGGAAACTTGCGACCGAGGGGAATCGAACCCCTCTCTAACGCTTGGAAGGCGTTAATGCTAACCACTACACCACGGTCGCGAGCTTTTAGATGAAGTTTAGAACGCCTATTCATCTACTATAAAGTTACGATGGTTGGCTATTAACGAATCTATGCTCAAATGTGTGAGTAACAATACATCTTTCACTTAATACCTTCTGACTTCCCAGGACAAAATCACAATGGCATCCATCTCATATCTTGTTATCGCAGCTCGCCCATGGGATAGGTCGTAGTTCAGAGTAGATACGTCTAGAGCAACGGGGCAGAAGAATGATACTTCCCCAAGTGACTTAAACAAGGCAATTCAAACCCAAGGGATTTATGCGCAAAACCAACACTTTAAAAAGTCTGCCCGTCTTCATCGACAACAGGCTCTAAAAATATGCCTTGTACATTAAGTCCATTGTCACTACAGCTAACCCTAAGCCAATATCAGGTTGCCTCTGTTCAACAGTAAAACTACGATGGCTCACGGAGGCCTGCCAAGTTCAATCGTTGTCTTACTCAGCCCCAGTAAAGGCTGGCGAAAGCCCCAACTCTGCCTGGCCTGAATCCTTGCTAGCGCATCCATCAGCATTCCTTCAGGAATTTTAGAGTACCGCGACGACTGAGTATGGAGTACGGATAGATGAGGGTCTTTTAGGCAACGAACTGCGCCTGTCGACGAAGGGGATCTAACCCATCACACATAGTAGTATATAAAGTATTTCCCAAGCGTTCCAATCTCGCTATCAATCGATCATCAACACTGCTGAGCAGAGCGTTTTATACCCAATATGACTGCGTCGCAAACACCTACTTCTTTCTTGCACCTTCCTCCTGAAGTTCGCAATGCTATCTATGATCTCGCTATCGAGCAGGAAAAACATCATTGCAACATTCTAGACTTGAACCAAACATCCTACACACCAGAAACCTTCCCTCTGTTTCACGTACACCCTATCATTGCGGAAGATCTACAGCAATATATTTATGGAGATAATTTCTCTTTGGTGTTTCCCATCCAAGAGCCTGGAGACATGGTCTTGGGAAAGGGACACAGCCCTAAATCAATTCAGCCGTATCTCGATAAGTTACCGGATCTTTTGAAGCATCAGACTAAAAATCTGGTTGTTGAGATGTCGCAGACTGGTCCAATGATGACAAAGCGACGGAGTGATGGTAACGAGAAGGACGATAATGTTGAGGAAGTGTTAGACGAAGATTTTTGGTACTACGACAAAGACTTTCCTAAATACCTAACCCCAATCATTCTGCAGTTCAAAAGGAACATACCATCGCTGGAAAGCATTGAATGCATCTTCTGGTTTGGGATGTGGCATGCCTCCGTGGACATGTGGCAGGATGCTCTGGAGAAGCTTGCCAAAGATTGGCTTGCAGTTGAAGTTTACCAGGAAAATATGAATATGACAGCAGATAAAACTGCAAGCGATGAAAGCGTTGCCAACGAGATGGACTGGGGCGCTACTATCGTCGAGGCTGAGGACGACGAAGAATGTAACCCCGCCATATCGGTAGCTCTGAACATCTACGAGGAGGAGCTCGATCCAGAATTCAATCCATCTGGCGTCTTCAAGCCCAAACTCTTCTTCAAAGTTCAATTCAACCTCTTCGATTATTCCGACCCTGACGCCGGCGACGGTGGCTCCAACTTTATCCAGGGGTGGGATAATTACGCCGACAAAACCTGGGAGAAAGACATGACTTTACAACTTGAATTTATCGCTGAGGATCTCAAGTGGGATGAGCATGTTCAAGGCAATTTTGAGGGAAGACAATTTGATCCAAAGGGGTGGGCGCACGAATACGTTAACACCATGAACAGGACGGAGAGGGATGAAATTTTGCACATGTATTACTATTCCACCGATACCTGTCGACCACTTTATGTCAAGACGTCTAAGAGACATGGATGACTGTAGCTTCGAGCTTCTATTAAGTACTTCTCGAACTCGACCGTCGAGGTGATGACCCAAGTCATCACAGATCGAGTTGTTTCATCAGATCTGTGACTTGTGTCAAGCTCTCTGCCTGCGACCTGACCTCCGATCTCCCCTTGATCTGCAATACCTCTTGCTGTGATCAATAATTAACGTCCAGTACTGGGATGGTTGACCTTCTAAATGTCCTATAGATTCGTCGAGATGCTTGATAGCATGTTATAAGAAGAGGCTATGGAAGGGCACTGTAGTGTTACAGCATGAGGCCCAAACTAAAAACAGTAATAAATGAGGAATTTGAATCCCATCTCCTAAGCGCGCCAATTGGGTAACGAATTCTTCCTGGCCGTGGCGAAAAACATCAGTGAATAATATTTTTCGTCTGGGTTAAATCGACCTATGACATCACCTACCTAATAGGGGAGACTTAGTGATTTTATCTCCTTTATATAATATAGAGAATAATAACCTTTAACCTTTAACATATCTATATAGCATCTAACCCTAACAGCTTGTAATGTTGTTTAAAACCATTCTTAAGGGCCTGGAACACTGACTTACCCTGGAGCTATATCTACAACGAGAAATTCCGTTTTCGCTTAAATCACAATAGGGACTTCGCCTAATTCTAACCTTACCTGATCGAGCTTAGAATGAGCTCTGTTAACCAATCGGATAACGGACAATTACGTTCTTGTAATTGTTTGATCTTTCAGGCTCTGGGTACATAACATCTTTATCATTATTATGACCGTGCCGTGCGTGAGCTGTGCTTAAGATAGACTAAGACTCAATCAAGGTAGAATATGGGAGCCAAAATTCTCAGCACCAAATCAACGACGTCAAGAGCCGCACGGATATTGAGATGTGCAAGCAAGTAGACTATAAATGTGGCCCACCCGGAGAGTCTGTCCCGGGTGTCAGTTAGCTAGCTTGCTACTCCGTACTAAGATTCCCATCTCCCCTCTCGCCACGATTATCAACATTCGTTGACAGTTGTAATTTGCTAAAAAGTTCCGTTGGTTTTATGCTGTTTCATCAATCAAAAACCGTACATAGCCCGCTCAAGAAAGAAAACCTTCTGCCTGGACTTTATTCGCGGAACCGAGAGCCTGGATCCCCCGGACTCTCCGCTTCTATTTCCCTTCCGATCCGATCGTTTCCTTGAATGCTACACCATCTACGGTTTTGGTAATCGATTGACTGTCAGCCACCTTTCAGCTAATAGAAATCTAGACTTCAGCGTAGATGGTTCCAACCTTGTAGATGTAAGCCTATCTAATTTTGCACGCCTCTCAAAAACAAGTGGCTCACACAATAACAAAGAGAAAGGATTACTCAATGACGGGCGCCGATGGGAACCTCTCATCACGTCGTCTCTAACGGCTAAGAAAGAAAAAGAACCGAAAAATCACCGTCCATTGAGATTGACTCTACCCCTGACTTCAGAATCGATTATCTTAGTTAAGAGGCTTGCCGGATTTGGTACACTAATCCCCAAGGGGTTGAAGGATCAACGCCAGGGTTTTGAGCCATAGTTTGTTTGTTCTGTACTTTGACTTCAGCAATTCTCGATCCGCCAAAGTATATGTGAGAATAGTCCAGGATATAGTATTTTTCTTGAAATGAGGTAGAGAAAGAAGTTACTTTCCAAAAACTTGAGGGAGAATGCACCATCTTGAGCATATAAATTTTGATTATCCTTGATAACCTTGTCCGGGGAGGCGGAAAAGATCAGGCCAACAACTGGTGGGCCCCTCCACCAACATCATGTTCTCATGGTAAACTGATGTATGAATCCAGTACACAATAGAACCATAATAATTAGCGCCATCGATAGTCTCGTACTAGCCGCTGAAAAAATCACGATTCGGATCCATAAATTTCTATTACTTGCGCTGAATAAGTCAAACATGCGAGCCAAATCTGAGACACAATCACGCCAGATAAACATCTTTATAAATGTAGCTTACGAGGGAGCCAGTCATCTAAGAAGTTTATCCTCTTCCAGGGCAAAACGAATGGTAGGTAGTTCGGCGCATAATTTAATTGCTATAAAAGCCATGGGATGTTTGCATTTGTTTCCGGAATGTACGTGAAACGCATGTCATAGGATTGCTTCCGAGCTAAGCACGCACATCATCAAACTGCACTATCGGGAATACGGAGAAATCTGAGTCATGCTAAGCCTGTTTGAACATTGCCACCTCCTTCTGGAATGTCATTTTCGGGCATAACAAGTCGTTGGTTGTGCACAACTTGCAATGACTAGATGGTAAAATTTGCTACTTGACAAGGGCTCGGTCACCCTGGTCTGCACAGACATTGCACGATTTCTCCATCTGTTACTACTTTCTTATATATATCGGAAGCTCAGCTAAAAGTCAGGGGGTGTTGTTATTTAGGAGTTGTGGCACTCCGTGTAGCATTATCAGATAGCAACAAGCTTCTTCCGCCTGTATGCCTGCTTGGCAGGATGGAAATTTCCACATCAATCGTGAGTGCCAGCATTGGTTTCGAACCAGTAAGAGCATCACTAATCTACTTTGCAGGCCATACAAGCAGTCGCACTTTTATTAGCGCTGATAGTAACTATCTTACGTGTATGGGTGCGAACCTGCCTAGAGCATCGCGCTCTTACAGCTCCTGACTATCTCGTATGGTGCGGATGGGTGTTTACTCTGGGGTGGTTTATTTGCTCGATTAGAGCTTTGAACCTTGGAATAGATCATCCTGTACATCCAGTAACAGGTGCCACCGATTCCGTTGACTACCTCAAGGTAAGTACCATACGAGCGTTAATCCATATTAACTCGAAAGCAGACCCTTGAATCAAGGGCTATATGACTGATGACTAACCTTTCCCAGACTGTCTTCATAGCATGCTATTTCTTCGATATAGGACTCTATTGGCCTAAGGCTTCGATTATTGTCTTCTATTGGTGGCTGATTCCACGAGGCTTCAGACGTTTAAGGATAGCCCTATACTTTACCACTGGATATGTGGCTCTGGCTTTCCTCGCAACAGTATTGACTGATACTTTGATCACACGCCCGATATCGAACAACTGGTAAGAAGCCTGCTTACATGGTGATGGGGTCAATGCACGCTAATAGTTTAACTTCCAAGGTCGCTTGAGAATCAGCTGGACTCAATATGGAATTCTGTTGCCGACTTTGTCATTAATTGGGTATTGAACATTTCTACTGATTTATCACGTACGTGGGCCATGATTGAGTTGTTGCATAGTTGTTGCTAACTTGTCATCGCAAACAGTCTTTTGCCTTCCCTTCTTTGTCCTCAACTCTCTGAAACTTCATAGACGCCAGAGAATAGGCCTGGCCGGAATCTTCTCCTTAGGGATGATAACGATGATAATCAGCACTGCCCGATTTGTTACGTATATTGTCACAAATTACGAACTGGATGATGCTGCTGGCAGTACGTCTCTGATTACCTTTTACTATTCGTTCATTTGACGCAAGCGATTCAATACGACTCACATGTACTAATCCTTCGTATAGATGCATGGTGCACTATTGAGATGTGCACTGCCACAATCGTTGTCTCTCTTCCTGGACTTAAGAGTCTTTTTATTAAATCTAGATCCCCCGGAAACACATCAGACCGCAGCACCAACGGCTACATCCAAACTTCGTCACGCCAACCATCCAGCAATCGGCCCTTCGCATCACGGGCCCGTGTTGAAGATCCCACATTGGACGACGAACTAGAACTGATATCCTATGGCCGGAACACTAGCGTGGCTACAACTAGAACGCCCAGTGAGACGCGCCAACCAGATCTCAAAGATAACGTTGTGGTTACCACTGATGTCACAGTCACCCGAGTAGTACCTGATAAACCCAACTAGCTAGCTTTTGGGGACGTCGTTCTCAAACCAAGCGGTGAATATTCCTTGAACTGTGCTAGACCTCCCGTCGGGACTCTACAGAGAAATATACTATTTAAATACTGGACGGGAGATCCCCCCTCTATTATTTGAGCCGCTATTTAGAATATCATTAATATTTGCTATCTTGAATCCACTTATTATTGAGGTTGGTAAGACTAGACTAGATGGGTATTCTGTAAGCTGATTTAGGATCCAGCATCTCCAAGAATCGCTGTACAACCTTCAAGCTGTTCCTCTGCCATATTGGGTGGTTCTAATTGAGAGGAGCCATTAACGTAACTGTGGTACAGTTCTTGAACGTTGAACCCTTTCGGAACTTTGGTATCTTGAATAGACATAATGGCATCTCTGCCCATAACTCTTTCATCTACACCAAAAGCAAAGATTTAGTATTTCACTGAGTAACTTGCTGCATCCCTGCTATCTGTGGTTTGGCAGTATACGAAGAGCGTATGCTCTTGTGGGCTAGAGTGTTACAGAATAGTTGATATAGTCCAGTGAAATTATAATTAGTTATTTCCTCCTCTCCCTTTCTTTCTCGTTATAATTTAAACCTTTTCACATCATAACGACACTATAATTATGAGCTTGACTATGAGCAGAAAGAGTTTAAGCTTGATATAACCATTTCAAACTGTTCCCTGCCCAAATCCCTAGCGATAACAGATGTCTCCATTATTGTGGCTAGCATTCCTCTTCTATAAGCTGTTGTCATTCAACCATTTGCTGGAGCATGGGTTATCTAAATTATAGGTTCTGTATGGAAAACATTCCCAAGATTGTCAGCATCTAGACCCAAGAGAGAGCGTTAACAGCAGGATCCAAAGAGATAAGCCCAACTAGCCCCAATGATGCAAATAGTTGAAATTCAGTCGTCGATAACCATTAAGGCTGGCTCGATGTTGACGCTGGTGTTGATAGCTACGGCAGAAACGTCTCGAACAAATGAAATTGCGTCAGCGGTTATGGTTTAATGACTCGGCGAAAGATAAAGATGAATATCAGCAGTTTCGTTAGTCTAATTGGCTAAGTAAGTTACCTATAATGGGCGTAGCTAATTAGTTTATGCGGCCCATATTGTATCTGTTTATATAGGTAGGCAAGTCATAGCGTGGAAGTTCAGTTGTTGGCAATGATTTTAAGCTCTTAGGCATAATATTTCACTTTAAAGTTAGATTGCGGTTATAATTATACGGTATTAATCTAGCTCTTAGAGGTATAACTAAGATTTAATTATAGAATTAGTCTACGCGCTATACTTCTATGTTAAGAGGTAGGCATACTGTCTAGTTGCGACTAATAAAGCACTGTTAAGTTGAATGATTTCACTTGATGCTTGAAACAACGTAGAAAGGGTATATCGCCTTACCATAGACTAGAATTACAAAGATTATAGCTAACCTCTAACGTCTAATTGATAGTGTTCAGGTGCCGACAGGCTCGAGCCACTAACAAATAGCCAGATGGGAAAGAAGGAGAGAAGTCTAGACTCAATAACCTTTTAAAGGAGTTAAATATAGAAGCAAGTTGTTAGCACAATAGTGTGAACCGGTGCTACCGAAAGCTGGCGCAACGTACAGCCTAACGTGATAGGCACGGCTAGACTATGCGGCGATGTATTGAAGCTGCTACTCCATGTCAAGATAAAAAGCGTAAATATAGAGAAGCAGATAAATCCCTGAAAAAGCTTCTACGCGACATAGATGATAGATCCAAGCCAGTCATCTCACGCATGTAGTTGATTCCGAGAAACAAAGTTTCAACTAAGGCGTAGAAAGGCCAGGACCACGGGAAAGACCGTTTCACCAGTTATAATAACATTAGCTAGGCGGCTGTCCGGCTCGCGGTGGGAGACAGATTCGGGGTTAATCAGGGGCTAGCATCTACGCCATTGGTGGAAACTTGCACCAATTGTTGCGGTTGAGAAATGAGTGAATAGATTGAGTAGACCAACGCTAAACTAGTCTGAATTCTGTGAACTTTAACCTCAACCGGTCGTTTCAGATTACACGAACTCGGACCGCTTCGAGAACTTTGGTGAATTGGAGAGATAGCTTCAACTTTGGCTTCGGACTCGACGGCAAGCTGTCTAGCATCAGCATTGTGGAAGGTCGAGGTATAATTTGATAGAGGATAGAATGCTCATGAATGAATACGAACTTCTCGGTGTATATAAAGGATGCCACTTCTCCAGTCGTAACAAGCTATCATCAGCCAAGTACATCAACAAAACCCAGACAAACACAACAACTCATCCTCTTTGCCAGATATCTATCTACCTTCATCATGACCAAACTGTCAGCTATTCTCCTCGCTGCGTTTGCAGGATGTGCTACTGCTGTTCCGCATCCACACAGCATCGCTGAGGTTCCTAATCTTGAAAAGCGAGCAACTTGTACTTTCAGCGGCGCAAACGGTGCGGCACAGGCCAGTGCCTCGAAGACAACATGCGCAACCATTATTCTCAATAACGTTGCTGTTCCCGCTGGTGTCACTCTAGACCTTGGAGGCTTGAGCCCCAACACTCATGTATGACCTGCCTCATCAAGTATTGAACTTCAAAAGTATACATCAAGACTAACAACACACCTAATTACAGGTAATATTCCAGGGCACCACGACATGGGGTTACAAAGAATGGGCAGGTCCTCTTCTCCGTATCGGTGGAAAAAGCATCACCGTGGACGGAGCGGGTGCTACACTGAATGCCCAAGGATCTCGATGGTGGGACGGTAAGGGAACTGCTGGAAAGATTAAGCCAAAGTTCTTCTACGCCCATGATCTGATTACATCAAACATCAATAACCTTCACATTATTGATACTCCGCTCATGGCTGTTAGTATTGTGGACAGTAATGGCCTAACCATCGACTCCATGACTATTGACAACAGTGCCGGTGACAAGCTTGGAGGCCATAACACCGATGGATTCGATATTGGCGATAGCACCGGTATCAAAATTACTAACGCCAAGGTCTATAACCAAGATGATTGCGTGGCTGTCAACTCTGGAAATGCAAGTTGAAGGATCTATATTAAGAAACTGCTTGGCTAACATGACCCCCAGGATATCACCTTTTCGGGCGGCCTCTGCTCGGGTGGTAACGGTCTATCGATTGGTAGTGTTGGAAACCGCAACAACAACAAGGTTTCTAATGTCAAATTCCTCAACAGCCAGGTCAAGGACTCTGTTCAAGGTATGCGTGGTCTTCTGCATCGGTCCAGATTGGGTGCCAAATGGATCTCTAACTCGCCTCTAGCTATTCGCGTCAAGGCCTTCATTGGGGCTACTGGCTCTGTCTCTGGTGTAACTTATGATGGCATCACAATGTCGGGTATCTCCAAGTAAGTGCACTACTTTTTGCCTACCTTCGAACTATGCTAACCTGGTTCTCAGTTATGGTATCGTTATCGAGCAGAACTATAACGGGAGTGATCTAAAGGGAATCCCCACCAGTGGCGTCCCCATCACTGATCTTACTATTTCCAACATCCGTGGCGCCAACTCTGTATCTCCAAGTGGCTTTAACATCGCCATCGCTTGTGGTACTACAGGTTGTTCGAAGTGGACTTGGGACAAAGTTAATGTTACTGGTGGCAAGCGCTATGGTAGCTGCTCTGGTGTGCCAAGCCCGGCTGCTTGTTAAGATTGATGAGAGCACTTTAAACAATGCACTAGGGATTCGAAAAAACTGTGAGATGAGGATCAGGCTGCTAGCCATTATATTTGACTTTCATGTGGTAATAGAGTAATAGAGTAGGGTCATTTTTGCTGTAATAGACATAGATTATCAGATAGTCCTCCCTTTTCAAACCACAAACTCTATGACAACTTTGATCTGCCCCCTGGTGCCTCTTGAATGATGTTTCCATCTTGGTTACCACTTGAGTTAATATACCCTTGGTTCCCGTAAGTTCCTGTTCCACCTATTCCGACTACGAGAGAAATCTTCTCAAACCATCAGCCACTCGATACCACCCACACGAGAGCCTTGACTAGTTTCTCTTGAAATCGATGACCAACTTGCCCGCAGTCTAGCTAAGTTAGGTAAAACCAAATAAAGTTGTACAGGGATACAATTACTTACCGTGCTGAACCTGTCCGCCAAGTCCTCCAGTTCATCGAACTTTACTGTCTGTACGATTGGCTTCACAACTCCTCTTCGCACAAATTCAAGTGCCTCTAGCGTTTCTGTCCGTGTACCCACCAAAGTCCCGAGAAGCCTAATACCCCGGTCAATGAGAGTGAGAGGGTGTATGCTCATCGCTTGATCTAGCGGCGGTATGCCCACACAAACCAAGGTGCCGAAAACGGCGACGAGGTCTATGGCATCTTGATAAGCCTTCCCCGATCCTGCCGTGACTATCACTCCCCTAGCCCCAGCCTGGTACGGGGTCAACTCCTTCAACGCAGCTGGCGTGCCTGGATCTGAGCCGTCAAAATAGACATCAGCTCCCATCTTGATGCAAGACTCGGATGCTGGTCCAATATCGATGGCTGCAACACGATACCCCATGGCCTTTGCATATTGTATTCCCAATCCACCGACACCACCAGCAGCCCCGACTATAGCAACCCATTCTCCTGGGATGGCATTACAAACCTTCAAAGCCTTGTATGCAGTTACACCACCGCATAAGGTTGGTGCTACCATTTCATCAGGAAGCTCGGGAGTGTCTGGAAGAGCCAATATATAGCGGCCAGGTATAATGCAATGTTCAGCAAATGTCCCATCCCATTTCCGACCCGAGTTCTGCTGTTCTAAGCACCGGACCTCGCCACCAGGTTCGCGACAATAAGGACAGCGTCCACAGACGTCTCGTACCCAGGCGATTCCAACACGATCACCTACTTTGGCAGTGTCTGGGCTAACCCCGTCACCAACTTGTACAACGTGGCCTACGCCTTCATGGCCCAGTATATCACAGCATGGCCCGAGGTGACCAGATGCAAGAGCCAGGTCAGTGCCACAGACGCCAGTGGCAGACAGTTTGACGAGAACCTCCCATGGTCGAAGCTTGGGAACTGGGACTGAACGAATTTCGAAGTGGAAACCGGAGTCTGAGCGCTGTATAATATGTCAGTGAATAGCAGGAGAGAAGATGGTTAACCTCACAACCACAGCGGCGACCCTATGGTTGACTTTCGAAGTGTCTCCCATTGTTCCGTCTAGGTAGACTACCAAATCTATGCTTAATCGATGTTGTTGTGAGGTTTCATATAGTGGTATAGGGCTTATCCAACAGCTAACTACCTGTTCACTATTATTACATCCCCATCCCCCCACGGGCCGTGATCAAATGCCGAGCATCTCGCAGAAGCAACTAGTGGTAGTCAAGGCTTGTGGCGTAACGAACCAAGGACAAAAACGCGGGGATGCCGGAGCAGCTCCAAGTTAGTTTGCGGGGGAATGGCTGCTTGGCTGAGCCCACTTGTTCACCATGAGGCAGTTTGTTCTCATAGGACGAGATGCGATCCTTACTCAAACGACTGTGTTTTCATTCGTTGCATAAGTTCTGTCTGACTCAGTTTTCATGTTACACGAGTTAAATGCACAAACTCTTGGCGTCTGGACTACCAAAGCAGATCTGAGTTTCGCTGCCCACTACGAAGATTCGTCTTTGAGCAACTAGCAGTTGTGCTTAATAACGTCTTATTTCCGAATTTACTACGCAGTACCTCCTAATTATACTACAGCGCACCAGGCCTTCCACAGGCTTACCTTTTCTGGTTTTAGCACCGATATCACACTTAGTATGTATGATAACATTGTGAGGATTTATAAATCAACGAATGCCCAGGAATACTATGCTGGGCTTCGCTTAACGGTTTGGTAACGGCTTTATCTCTTGCTCCCGGCTACGTTGTGTCACCTGAAAGCCTGTTCTTATCCGTACTCTACAAAGCGATATAAACTATAGGTGCATATTAAGTAATTTCGCTTCTAGTAAACACTTTAGAAGTAGTAAGTAATAAAGTCTTCTATGCGGCTGTCATAAAGAGAAGAACTGAGGAATAAAACAAGGTAAACTCAAGAGCCCACGACAATATAGAATTTTAAAAACAAGCAACGTGACTTGAAGCTATTGCTTTTAGAGTGCCGGGACTTGCTACCCTTGATAACTATTGGAGGATGAACGATTCGTTGTCTTTGCCAAGGCTCAAATACTACTACTGCTAGTTATTCTTCACTAATGTTTGGACGGGCTCTGAATACCTTAATGGTCACCTGCTACGTATGGATATCTTCTTCCGTCTACTATAACATATCCGAGGTTCCTGTATGGCGAATCTACCAATAGTTCGAGCCGGCTCATCCGTCGCAGTCAACATTCTTCCCCCGCACAAGAAGCGCCATCTTGCCGATCACAACCTTTTCACCCTCCCACACCACGTTAAATAAGTCTTGGCCCAGCAGATTTATAGCCCACCTCCATCCTGTACCATTATTTTAGTCTCGCATAGAAATCTAGGTTCATCCCCACCGATGCTTCGCTGGTCACACGGCCGAAGAATAAGTCCTGGCAGACATAGCATATAACAAGTCAATTCTGGTTAATCCTTTTTTGCCCTTTTTTTTATTATTTTTTTACACTCTATTGTTTATCGGCTACTACCACCACAATGTCCATCGCCAATCCCCTAGTTCTGCCCCCTGGCAAAGACGCTTCAACCTTTCAGGAGTTCATCAACGAGGTTAAACATATTTCGGGCTCCGATAATGTAATTATCATCAGCAAAGTTGAACAGTTAAGTAAAAACGACTACCTTGATCCGAGCAAGATGCATGACATGTTCCACATCACCGATAAGCAGCATTTTGTTTCCTCGGCGGTCATCACTCCACGAGATGTTGCCGAGGTACAAGCAATTGTCAGGCTGTGCAACAAGTTTGAAATCCCGCTTTGGCCTTTTTCTATCGGCCGCAATGTTGGCTATGGTGGTGCAGCTCCTCGAGTACCAGGATCAATTGGTTTGGACTTGGGCAAGCATATGAACAAAATATTGAAGGTCGATGTTGACGGCGCGTATGCTTTGGTCGAGCCTGGCGTTACATATACAGATCTTCACCAATATTTGGTTGATCACAATCTTCGCGACAAGTTGTGGATTGATGTGCCTGATCTAGGAGGCGGGTCAGTTTTGGGGAACACCACCGAGAGAGGCGTAGGCTACACGCCATATGGTAACTTGGCCTGATCAACGATATGAAGAAATCACGAGGGTACTGACAATGATCTAGGGGATCACTTCATGATGCACTGCGGTACGGAAGGTAAAACTCAACTTTTTTAACATCTTTGGTTAGAGCATCTAAAACTAACTCATATAAGTGGTATTACCAGACGGCACTCTCGTACGAACTGGAATGGGTGCTCTTCCAAACCCAGATGCTGATCCCAACGCGCCGCCGCATGAGCAAGAGCCAAACTCCGCCTGGCAACTTTTCAACTACGGGTTCGGTCCCTATAACGACGGCATCTTTACACAATCGTCTCTCGGCATTGTCGTCAAGATGGGAGTGTGGCTTATGGTTAATCCCAAAGGTTATCAGTCATATTTGATTACGATCCCCAGAGATGAGGACCTGCATCAAGCCATCGAGATTATCAGACCTCTCCGGACATCGATGGTGTTACAGAACGTGCCCACGGTCAGGCATGTCCTTCTGGATGCAGCTGTCATGGTATGTAATCGAGTTCAACAACCTGTTTATGTTGCTGTTACTGACGTAAGATTTAAGGGAACGCGAGAGAAATATACATCCTCAAAGAATCCTCTCAACGACGGGGAGCTCGATGAACTTGCAAAGAAGCTAAATCTAGGACGATGGAATTTCTACGGAGCGCTTTATGGCCCTAAACCAATCCGTGATGTCATGTGGCAAGTGGTAAAGGGAGCATTCTCTGCTATTCCCGGCGCCAAGTTCTACTTTCCAGAGGATATGCCTGATAATGTTGTCTTGCAAACTCGAGACTTAACATTACAAGGAATTCCTACCACGACTGAGCTAGAATGGGTGTAAGTTATTTGTACCGAGCCTCTAGAGCCTATGGTTAGGACTAATCTTGGTTTTTACAGCAATTGGTTGCCCAACGGCGCTCATCTCTTCTTCTCGCCCATTGCCAAAGTCACAGGCGATGATGCTGTAGCCCAATATGAACTCACACGTCGACGTTGCGAGGAGGCTGGCTTTGACTTTATTGGAACTTTTGTCGTCGGCATGCGAGAGATGCATCACATAGTGTGTCTTGTCTTCAACCGCCTTGATCCAGACTCTTGTCGTCGAGCCCACGCCCTCATCAGCCAGTTGATCGATGACGCTGCAAAGAAGGGATGGGGAGAGTATCGCACGCACTTGGCGTTGATGGACCAGATTGCGCAGACGTACAACTTCAACAACAATGCGCAAATGCATCTCAACACTACTATCAAGAACGCATTGGATCCAAAGGGGATACTGGCGCCAGGCAAGAATGGTATATGGCCCAAGAGCTATGATGCCAAACAGTTTGCGGTACAGCCGCAAAGGCAAGATCCAGGATCCCGCTTGTAAGTATCATCTTGCTTAGATGAGATAGCAATCGTGCACTGGCATATGGCTTTGTCAGGCTGCGGCAATGCAACCTTCATTTTCACTGGAAACGTTCTGCACAATCTTTGGCTGTTGGCAATGGCCTGGAAGACTTCATTTCTGCATTCCTATCTTGCTACTGTCAGGCCCGACGCCAAAATGATAGAGTATTAAGATGGTGTGATCTATTGAAAACCGGCAAAACTCATCACTACTCCTTTATTGCCAGAATAACCTCTATACTTCCAAAAGATCAAGCATGTCCAAACCCGAAGGTCTTTCAACAAACGTCTCCCATAGCTCGTCAAACGGAAAATGCATGTCAATATCATCGATCCCCAGCTCATCTTCTCCCAATAAAAAGGCATTTAGCGGCGTTACGCCCTCTGCATATGTCGCGACAGTCGTAGACGGTGACCAAATTCCATATCTGATCAGCAACTCTGTCAAAACGTCTAATAGTTTTGCAGCCATTTGAGAATGGTCCTTGATACCGTCCAATTGTTTCAGAACCGCCATGAGCTCTGAAGATTGTGCCTCGCCTTCTTGCCCACGTGGTTGATTGCAGCACAGATCCGCGGCGAGAACAAGTGCCCCTATAAACATGTGCAATATTGTGCCTTGGATTTTCATGAAGTCTGCCGAGTGCGACATGTCTGTCATGCTCATGCCCTTATGCGATGAAATCACGACTCGAGCTGCCTTCAAACTGGTTTGAAGTGAGAAGGCATGTAGAGACTTGTTGGTACGTCCGGAGAGGTAGGGGAAATGAAGTCCGCAGCGGAAGATGTTGATGAGCAAATTGACTAGAAGCCGCTGCACTGGAATGTAGGGATGTGCTTCGTCTATCTGCTTAGATTCTTTAGAGTCTACCAGTTCCATCTTAAAGAAGTCTGGAAGCTCATACAGCAACGACTCGAACTTAGCGTCAAGTAAAAGTACCAATTCGCACGATGCTTGGCTCGGCTCATGCGGCATCAAATCAGAGATACATCGAGCTACCTCGGCGATTTTGAGGCGCTGGAGGTTATATGACATCGTCGTCGGTTCCGAAAGTGGCCGTTCCTTGAAATGGGGGTCACGCAGATCAGGGTCGTTGATATGCTTCGGAATATTGGTATGAATGAGTTTTGGTTGGACGAGATAAATAGCTCCAGACGTTCCTGGCTCAAGTTAGCGACTCGGCCATCATTTTTAAAACTAGGTTTTTACCTTCTGCCTTTGAGGCGGCCCAGTCCGTCGCTGTAAGGTACCACCAAACCCTTCTCTTTATTTCCTGGATCACTGGATCTGCTGCCTCAACTTGTCTGTGACCTCGCCCAGAAGGAGCCAGATCAACAGCATGAAGACCGAGGCTATGAGAAACAGCAATAGCTTCAGCAAGTAAAACACGATACCTTGGAGAAAACGCCTCGATGTGAGAGATACCGAAACCGACAAGGATCAACGCCTGTACATTTTCAAGCGTATGATCTATTCTTCGACGGTGTTGCTCCAGGCAGTCCATCGCCGATCGGATATAGTTGGCAAATATCTTTAGTCGTTCTTTGAGTATTGGAATTGCTGTAGTCAAATTTCCATCAACAGGCTCAAGAATTGTTGCCATTGCAATGACGCTCATTATTAAGGCGAGTCCTCGAGGAGCAGTCGTTGCAGAAATGTTAACAACCTGATTATAAGCTTCGTCTACGAGAACGTGTGCATGGGGTTCATATATGATGTGTTGGAATTGGCCCAAGTAACGAAAGTACACGTCAAACAATCGCAGAGCCTCCCACTTGGGAGGCAATTGTATTTGGCGAGGCTGAGTGGTTTTCTGCAATTTGTAGTCTGCCGAGATTGATATACTAAGGTCGTGCATGAGTGCGTGATGCTGGTCGCCGTTAGAGCACAAACAGCGGTACTTTAGAGTTCAAAAACATATCAAGAAGTTATCATTGACTGAGTATTTGCTCGCTTCCATATGTTCTTCAGAGGGTATCTTATCGGTTGGTGGTTCTTGTGACTCTGGGACGGGGCTGGGCACGTTAAATCGAATCGCGTTGAGCTGGTCGCCAATTGGAGTTGGCACAGAAATATGTCTGCTATCTGGAGTTGGACCCAGATAGCTTTCGATCTGATCTAGTCTTGAGAGTATAGTCGACAGTGTTGAAGAGTCTGACTCTTGAGCCAACGGTCTTTTTACTCCTCGAGTAGTAAGCGGCAAAGATTGCTCTGTGCACTCGACCGATCGAGCAACACAGTTTGTACATGGTTGTTGTCGATCACATTTGAGCTTCCTTTGTCGACATGAGAGACATGCATTCCTCTGTGAACCTGGCGCCATTGTGACTGGCGTCAAGATTGTCAGATCGTCGGACAACGGATCCGTCCAAGTCCGTGGCTGATGGAATCTATGGAACGGTTGATTGTCGGCAGAGCGGACAATGTGTCCGGTCCGGTCCGGTCCACGGAGCCGCGGATATGTCGGATCCGTGGATCCGGAGATGCGCATAAGCCTTGAGTACAATCCTACAAACTGACTAGGTAGCTAATATATGACTTATAAATACAGTATCTATATCCGGAACGAGTTACAAAGAACATCAACCACATTAACACTTGAAGCTTTCTCCCCATTATCAAGCCATCTTTCCACCAATTCAACTACTCAACAACCATCATGCCGGACGCAGGATTCAGTGCTCTGGCTGCTGCCATCGATTTCAACAATTTCCGCCAGGCCACTACCTTGGATACTCTAGCCAACAAGGCCCTACTTCCTCCCAACCCCAGGTTGAAACAAGCCCTCGCCAACTCAACAGCCAAGGGCCTTCCACCCATCAGCGTCACCCCCATGGCTGGCCAGCATCTATCAGTACTTACTCAGCTCATTGGTGCCAAGTCAGTTCTCGAGATTGGCACTCTCGGCGGCTACTCGGCCATCTGCTTCGCTCAAGGAGGTGCCAAAGTAACCAGCATTGAAATCGAACCGAAACATCGCGACGTTGCACTGGAAAATGTCAAAGGTCTTGACGTAGAGGTTCTGCTTGGAGCTGCACTTGATGTGCTCCCCAAGCTAGCCGAGGAGGGACGGAAATTTGACATGGTCTTTATCGATGCTGATTTTGAAGATCACATCGAACACTTTGACTGGGCTGTCAAGTTGACTCGACCTGGAGGTTGTGTTTTTTTCGACGACGTCGTGGCTTCCATGTTCAAGAATGGCGAGGTGAAGGATGGATCTGATTCTATCTTAACCCATATTGGGAAGGATCATAGAGTAAAGTCGACACTGATGCCCAACGTGGCTTGTCACCCTATGCTGCCGACACCTGTCTTTAATGGCTTTGTGTTGGCTCTGGTTAAAGACGTTTGATCCAGACAACGGAGAATCTGGCTGCTTTAAATATGAGACTCTGAGATATCATTCATATAGTCAAATCAACTTGATTTGCCTCGTCTTTGTCACTGCCTTTTCTTTGAGTGCAATGATCTATGACTGGCTGCCAGGAGAGGTCCGCATCAACTGTTCCATATAGACTTGATCTTAGGACCACAGTACGACATGAACTAAACATTAGGTGGTGCCTTATGAGAGTTTATTTACGCTCATGGGCATCAATTCTCCACCACTGGACTTCTGCCATTATAACTTGGTGATAGCCGTTGAAGGCATCTTGCTCGCTCTTATCCAACACATGTCATCTGGTAAAAGGAGCCAACCTTCCGTTCCAACCGAAATTTTAGCTTACTGATTTGAATGTTTCTTTTCACTTTGCCTACTAGTCATCTCGATTGGACCTTTCTCTCCGGCCTATAATAAAACCTTCGATTAAATTCCCATTTTCGTCTCAAGACAGCCTTAACTATCCAATTCGCCAGGAATACGAGTAAGCCCAACTATAAACAAGGCTAATTGCATTTACTAAATCACAAGGTCTATAAATCCGAGTTATGTCAGCTGCATATTAACGGTAAGTGAGTACAGGAATAGGAATTAGAAGGGAGGCATCTCATTCAAATCTTAGTCAGCAATGAGCCCTGCTTCGAAAGACTAGTCCCAGTCTAATATAGTAACAACCCACGACCACGCTTAATTCATTTAGACTTCAGGTCTAACGAAAACTAATACGACGGAGATACAATAATCCTGAGTACACGCTAACGGGAGGGGAAGCTGTCAAGTGTCAATCTTACCCCTAAAGCCAGATCGGTCGATAAAGTTGCATGAAACCATAGCCCCGACTGGAAATAATCAGCCGCCTCTTTGGCCCCTAAAATTGCTCTGAATTCTATCAGTCATCGAGTTTGTTAACCATCGTTATACCTCACCATGAGCGATTTACCGACTGCAATTCCCCGTGGTTCTTGGGTCCTCGTCGTTGGAGCAAACTGTTACACTGGCAGCCATGTGGTCATAGAGTTTCTCAAGCAGGGCTTTAATGTGCGAGGTACCGTCCGAAACCTTGAATACAGCCAATGGCTCCTCGAACATCCTTTGGTCAAGCCGTTTGTTGACCAAGGGCGGATGGAGCTCGTTGTCGCCGACACATCAAAGCCCCAAAGCTTCGACGATGCAATGAAGGGCATCTCAGCCGTGGTTCATCTTGCAGCCATCGGCGAGCGCTCACCAGATCCAAACATTGCTTTTCCTTCAGCTCTTGAGGCCGCTTTGGCGGTGTGCCGATCCGCTGCTAAGGAGCCTTCAGTGAAACGCTTCGTTCTGGCATCAGGATTGTGGTCTGCAACATGGCCGACAGCTGGCGACACTTCGACTATCACCATGGATAGGTGGAACGAGGAATCAATCAAGGAAGCGTGGGCGCCGCCACCATATGATTTAAGCCGCATGCTTGCGGTACACCTGGGGAGTAGGGCCGAGGCTGAGAAAGCGGTGTGGAAATTTGTGGGAGATGAGAAGCTGTCATTTGTATTCAACTCGGTCAGCCCTTGTTGGATGCTAGGCGATCCGCTGCATGAAAGCCATTTTACTCCTATGCCGACCCATCTTCTACAGCAATTATATCAGGGGAAGACGGCTGCATTCGCTGCACACAGCACGGGTGAGTTGGTTGATTGCATTTGGGGCTCACAGTCGAAAAGCTAACCATAATCTGGATAGTCTACTATACGCATATCTCTGACGTGGCTGTTATCTACGTCGCCGCAGCCATCGATCCTGACGTGAAGGGCTGTCGAATTCAAGCGCACTCAAGATCCTTCAACTGGAACGATTGCTTGGCAATCTTACGTGCCTCCTACCCTGATGTTGAGTTTGAAGATGATTTTGTGCCTGGAAACCCTGTTTTGTCTTACAAGATGGAGAATGACATTGCTCCAGAGCTACTTCAAAAATGGGCAGGAAGGGACTGGATTAGCTTGGAGAAAGGTATTACTGAAGTCATTGACTTCTCTCGGGAGCATGGCATGTTAGACTGATAGATCAGATGCTTTGGGGAGGATGGTGCCTACTGCTAGCCTAGACTATTTATGAGGACTGACTTGATGGATGAGTAAGATTGAAGGCTAGACTGACATTAATACTCGTGCCTTGGAAGGCTTTGCTCTTAAGACTGACTGATATAAATTGGCACCTTGGAACCTGTTGCGGATCCTCGTGTCGTGTACCAGACTCCAATAGTAGCGAAGCCTTGCTGCATAACGATGGCAAGCTGAACATCAATTCTCCCAAATTATAACTGAGGATGGCCCAATTCTGATTCCCTGTCATATGGCTAATTTAAATCAAACTACGGGCAAACCTGATATACAAGGTTCCGACGCCGTCTTGAGATGAGACCAAGGCTTTTTAACTAGAGAGGATTCTAGCCACTGCGGCCTCAGCAACTACCATGACAATAGCCTGGCTGTTACCTGTGGGAAGGTCAGGGTGAATGCTAGCGTCTGAAATGAACTGAAACTGCAAGTCAGTACCGAAGAGCTAGCGGGTGAATGATTCTACTTACTAGGTTGTCCATCCCGTATACTTTGGCGTCAGTATCGACCACAGACGAGCCGCCTCTGCGGCCGTCATCAGCACCCATCTTAGCAGTACCGACGTAGTGGTTACCGCTCGTTAGTGATCCAATAATTGCCGAGGTATTCGTATAGGTCTGAAGCTCAAAACCAGTAGAAGCATCTGTGATCGAGTCGACCATTTCCTGGACAAAGGCAGTCGCAGCCTCGGTATCTTCCTTTGTGCGCAGGTACGGTGTCTTCTCAAATACAGTCTTTCCGTCTTCCCTCAGACCTAGTACGCCAGACGAGGTCAAACCATGTGTCATATAGACTTTCAGGGAAGCAACGCCATCAGCAGAGGCGGAACATGATCCTTGAAAATATCGGGTGATGCCATCGGATGCCTTTTGTGAACTGAAAAGGATCAAGCGATGTCGACCCTGAGTCAAAATTCCAGAGGACTCGCTCTGGAAAAGGTTGATATTCTGAGTATCGGTGCCATTCAAGACACTGCCAGTATCAAACATCCCCCATGAACCACCGGTCTTAACAGTGAATGAGAAGATGGGGTGATCCATGAGGTTTTTACCAACCGGAAGTTCAATCCAGTTCCTCTGCGCAGGAAGAGTAACGCCGGCCTTCCGAGCAGAGAGAATCTGCTTCTTGGGACCAATACCAGAATTGAACAGCAGACGAGGAGTTGAAAGTGCGCCAGCTGAAAGAACGACCCGACCACCCTTGGAAAGCTTGATGGTTTCCTTTTTGCCTTCGGCAGTCTTAACTTCGGCACCAGTGGCTCGTGAGCCTGATCGGACGACCCTAATCACCTTGGTACCGAGCCGTAGGGTAAAGTTGTCGCGCTTCAGAGCTAATGGAAGATAGGTCATGACGGGTCCAGCTCTCAGAGCATTCTTAACGTTCCAAGATGGCCAGCTGTATACTTGATGCTTTTCGTTGGGTTGTTTGATCATGTCAACCGACTTCCAACCCAACCTGTCGAAGAATCTGGACAAAGTCGAATAGAGACCCTGATCGTATCGTGCCCGGTCCATAGAAGGGACCAAAGTGCCAGAGTTGCGATTATACAGTCTTTTAGCAGCTGGTGCAACATCTTCCCACTTCCAACCCTTGGGCCACTTGTCGTTGAAGTCGCGCTCGGGGGGATGGACAAAGACCAAAAAGTTGATACTGACACCACCTCCAAGAACACAAGCTGCCGATCCAGCAGTGTCATTACACATGTATTCATTCCACAAATCGAGCCCGCCAAGAGCAGAAGAGAGAGCTGGAACATCGATTGGAGTGAGCGAAGTGTTCCACGTCAGTGTGTGGTTGGAACCGGTTGGAATAGTTGGACCTTGGCCACGCTCGAGCAATAAGACCTTCTTGTTCGTCTCGGTGAGTCTCTCAGCGGTGATGATACCAGCAGGGCCACCACCAACGACAATGTAGTCGTAGGTAGAATCGCGATGCTGGCAAGTGGCCAACATTATCAAAGGGGCCCAGCTAAGGGCAAAAACGCATGATGGGCCTTGGAAGCCAAGGTCACAAAGAAAAATTGTCGATAGCTAGTAAAGTAAAGCGTACTATGAGGTAGTAGTCTTTTGGTTACTTATAAGCCCTTCCACGGAAGCTCAATGAAGGCCCATTATGTATACCTCAGTTCAATGGGCCGCAGAAAACCAAGATTTTTTGCCTTAAAACCCCGCAACACTGGATATATCATCTTGTGTATTAACACCGGACTGACTCGTGCCCAATAAAGTTGCAGATTAATACTATGAATGGTTAGGAAGCATCCTACGCCAGTATGAATCTCGACAACTTAGTCCGGTGTGTTGTATGTATAGATACGACTGTACTTAGGCTATTCGGTCAAAACCTGAAACGACGTCTAGCTCCGTTTCTTGTGTTCGTGTTGGTCTGGACAAATAACATCTTTGTATGCCTTACCAAGGAAGCAAAACTCAACGTCTTACTGATGATTATCTCAGACGCCGGAGATTTCCTAAAACAGTTAGTATACTTCTGCGATGCGTACTCTTCGCCGAAATGAAGGAGGACTAGTTGTTTCGGCACTAAAGAATGGATAGAGTCGCCACGGATTCCACCAGTTATGTCGCGTTTACGTGCCTCATTTGCTTTTTGTCGCCGAACTCAATAAATAGTTTACCTCCCTTTGAGGAGTTGAAGTCAAAGTCTTTACTCGATAAACCCCAGACTTAAAGATGTTTACAAAGATGTTTTTGGCTAACGAAAAGTCTTACTCTACATTCTTACCTTGCATTACTGATATGGTTATGCGCTGATATTATCTCGAGTGAAATGATCGTATAGAAACTAACAAACCGTATATCCTGCTCTTGTAAGGTCAGTGACAGGGATTGGCTACCCCTCCAGTCGCGTCTAGGTTAAGGGGACATGACGCATGGGGAATATCCTTCCATAAGTAGTGGTGGGTTGCGACATCGCCTACTTGGCGCATCCAATCTTTTAATCACGGTCCTAATTGGATAAGAGGCTATACTACACATCATTATAACTAATGTCTCTTTTCCTTGGGGAGTTGAATTGTCGCTACACTACCAGCCAAACGACATGCAGAAACGCAACTTGTCCCAAGCCCACAACAATGTATTCAATTGAGCGTATATAGCAGTAGCTCTGCTTTTCACAATTCTTGGAATGTCCCATGTTTCTCGCAGGTCAAAGACCTGTTTGGCATGTAAGGACCAAGTAATTCTGGAAAAATACTCTAGCATTTGGATACGCTGAACTGTGTAGTGCACGACCATAATTGAGCTTGCAGCATAGTACGAACTGGAATTCATGTGCCATCTAACTTTGTGCGCCTCTAAACCTATCTCAGTCTGTTCATCCTCTCGATCTCTGCATTGACATCCACCTCTGGGTAGTCCAAAGAGTCTACAAAGTGGCGCCTTGTGAACCGCTGCATCCTAAGCGTCGGTCTGGGAGAACTCCTCTCCCATAGGTCGCGATATACCTTGTACACTGGGATAGCATCCATCGGGTCAAGCCGTAGCCGATTCTCTGTGCCTGGAAGAATGGGCAAAGGATGATTGATGGGGCCACTCTCAGTATGGTTATTTCCTTTCAGAAATGACAACAATGCGTCTTGCTGCGTATCAAGCAATTGGAAAATGCGAAATGTGACGTTAGATCGAGAGCACTGAAAGTAAACATTCGGCTCATCATCACCCCATGACCGTGAATGGTCAAATAGGATGACTCCACCTAATATGCGGTCTTCTGCCCAATATCCTACAATATCGGCAATTTCGTTGGGATATTGTTCATAGGCAGTAAAATGAGTTTGAACGAACATGGTCGGCCAAGGAATAGTACGCCCCCATTGATCGGGTGCGACGTTCCCACTGTGTAACACTCTTGATATCGTGCCCATCGGTGGTGCCAGGATCTTGCAGCTTGTCTTGGAGCTGAAAAAGGAAGACACCGATCTGATGCAGAGAGGAAGCAGCTAACTCAATTAATCGCAGATCAAATATTCTTGAGAGTCTTGGAACAGCCTGGAAAGCCTCAAGGAGCTACGGGCTTGGATGTTAGAAAGATATCAGATGAGAGGATGTCGGCTACTTACCTCAGGCTTGTATGCAAGATCGATGAGGGTGAACTTGTTTCTGAAATCCTTTACTTTGTCTAAGGGCCCGGGGCAAATATTTTTATGAGGGTCAATCCATTTTAGCACGTGCCGTTGGTTTACGCGCATGACTTTTGGTGTTTTGATAAACCTGAGCTCACACGGAAAAGCACCTTTGGAGAGAATCTTGACTAGCCTGGTGTTTTTCCAAACCAATAGATGTAAGAGTCTCAGCCAGTCAACCTGCTCATCATACGCTAAGCTGGTTGTTGGGAATATGATTTCATTTAGACGCTTGTGACTATGGATTGCTTGAAAGCTTCTGCTACGGCGTAGACCCGAAGGATTACATTCCTGGATATTTATTGCTTGCGGTATACTTGATGGTCATTGAGTTCCTGTGTTACAACAACTCGTTCTCAAATACATTTCTGGAGTGCTTTTGACAGTGATTTGGAACTGGTGTTCTAGCATGACGCCATATGAGTCGGGTATTCTTTCGTTGTCTACTCCACCACTATGGCCCCTTCACAGTGGGTGTTGCTGGAGTGAGTGATGGTACCACGTGTCTGCGATCCTTGTAAATAGAAATTGCGACCCATGTGAAGACGCTATGTCTGAGAGGTACCATATACGGTCTTTGATAGTTTCATGAGGTATAAATAGTTTGGGACGGGGCAAGTTCGTTTGACGGAACGAAAACACAAGTGTTTTTTGACAGTCATCTTCGGTTTGTAAACACGTTGCTAAGCTCGCTGATCCGCGACGCGTTACTACATACAACACAATACAAACAAGGGTGAGAATCAGTCGCCCTGCGATATTCATGGAATCAGATACTAGCTCGTTGAACTGGGCGGAGGAGGGCTTCCTGTTCTAAGAACGGTCTTTAGCCCTTAGTAGCCGGGCAGTCACGGGAAGACGCGGCCGAGCTGGAAAAGAAAAGAACTAGATCTTTGTGCATAACGCATTATGGATAAGAAGGTGAAGAAGGTTGTTGAAATATACGTCTTGGTTTACTCACTGAAATGCGTTACCTATCAAGATTATACTATCTGCTTTAGAAGTGGTGGTCTTGAAGCTTGCCGGCATCCTGTTTACGTTTTATTCGGGTCTCCCTACTAATGACAAGATAACTTTTTAATGAAGTGCTTCGGCAGGCCAAGGTTAAATGAGGGCTTGGTATTAAAGATTATAAGATTGTCAAGTCCAGTAACTTCCTGATAAATCCTGTAGGGTCCTTGTTGATGCTCGGCTCAGGATTGGACTTGAGCAAAGCTATAGAATTGTATTTGCCTTGCGCGACTCAGAATGCCATTACTACATGGTGATCAAAACCATCTAGCTTGACAAATATTAATACCCAAATACACAGGAACGTTGAATTTGTAGAGGCGACTTACATATTGAGTGGCTTAACACCAGACCCAGCATAAATCGTTGTCATTTTTCTTGGGATCCACACAGCCTCCACCAGGGCAGCCAGAACCGCAACGTTTGGCAGGACTCTCAATGCATTTTTGATTCTGAGCTTCGACAGCGTGGAAACCCACGGCAAAAAGAAGGAAAATAGTGGTGAGTTGGATCTGCATGATCGGCGTTTCTATATGTAAGTAACGGATAGGATAATGCTATATGAAAGATGTCTTTATATGAGATTTAAAGCCATCAATGTAAACTGCCGAATGAATGATAAATATAGATAGAGATTCGTATCTCCTGTTGTTAAAGGAACTGGGCAGGTAGCTTGGAGTGGCAGATCGTAATTTAATGCCAAACTCAAAAAAGATGTCCGCGCGTCGCGCTCCTAAGAATCATCCGATTCCCGATAAAAAAAACTTTAAACATGAAGTACATATATATTGAGCTTACGGATAGTTGTCCATTATGAAGCCTTTTGGTTCGGAATAAAACGAAACTCCATTTTGTTTCGACATTATTGTATTCTGATCGTCATTATAACCGGCCTGTCTACCAAGTATCGAGGAACAGCATAATACAGCATCAAACCAAGCTGTAAGCACTACCCACATAAGCCCCGTGGCATCTGGATAGCGTTTGCGTGGCTAGACTTGGCACAAACGGCATCAAGGAAGAAGAGTTCGCCTCATTCCACGACCCGTCAAGCCTGGGCGAGCAGGGGCATGGGCGAACCAGATGCTGACACTTCACTTGTGTGTTATCGACTAAGCGCCAAAGAGCCTACAGTAGTATCGAGCTTCGGTGTAATAGAAGCCGGTCTCATAACAATGCGCAAAGCGATATTGTCTCGGCACTGGAGGATGTCGTATCTCTCAGTCTCGGACGCGTACCCGTCCTACGCTGGATAACCTTGCTTCCATGTGTGGCGCTTCTGAAGTGGACTGCTATCCCAGAGGCATTCTTGGTTGGGTGTTTAGTTTTAACTGTTTCACTATCCCAAGTAAGATGTGAGTATCGAGGCGTGGTTGACAGGCTGTAGTATGTACAATGTGAAAATGATCCGGCTCGAAGTGGACTAGTCAAAACAACACATGTGCGTGAATGCCTCAGGCAAGGCAAAGGGCCAAGTACCTACGTACCCCACTGTAGCCTGACCTTACTTACCTGTTGTATTCATACATTTCCGTCTTGATATTGCTCATGTATTCTCAAGGTCCCGGCGCTCATCATGTCTCCGGTGCCGGTGATCTATCCGTTGTACTTGAGGACCCTTCTCAACCCAAAGTAAAACGACAGCGGCATCCCTACGCGGTACCGCGGAACGAGGAAGAATGGAAATGCCAGAGAGTAGCAAGTGGTTTAGACACCCCAAAGAGTATTCTAAACAAGGTCATGGGACTTAAACAGGGGCTGAACGACACTGAAATGCCATCTTGGCAAAAGGTGGTCATAGTCGCAGCTACGGTGGTGGACTTGTCAACTAGACAAGTCGACGAAAACGCCCTAGACCTCGGAACCATCTACCCTCGTGCTGTTGGTTACGAGACTCGCCGCAAGGATCGAGCTGCGGTTCTTAACCTAACTTAGTTAATTGATCGTCTTTATGCCGGCCTAGAACATCATGCTTTTAAGTTATTGTTTGCCTGGGGTAGGTCTTTTATCTTTTTTCGGACCTGAGAAGCTCTCCATTAGAACTAATACTTCCCATAGACATTCCTCTATCAGAACTCCGCCTCTGGAGGTCCAGCAAGTTTGAAGACCTTTACACTCAGTTTTGTGATGTTATTGTTCAACCGAAGGAGGAGATACAAGCCGCCTTGCCATTCTACATACCATTCTTGGTACAAATCTTACGCCCAGACTACAACACGAAGAGGATTTGTCGGTCTTTAAACACAAGGACCATAGTCCAGCTTGACATGGAAATGTTCCAGCAAAGTCTGGCCAGTCAACAACTTAGACCTTGTCTGCTGAATACTTTGGGTGACTTTCGTACTCGAGATTATGAAATCGTGTCACGGGTGTCAGTGATACTGCCATCATCTAGCAATCAAAATGGGCCAAGGTTAGACAAGGGCTTAGATCTTCTATCGACGCTTGGGTACATGGTTCTTGATATCTCGCAAGAACTGCAGGAAAAGGCTTCACAGGCAGCATCAGCACGCGCTATCTGCAACCGCATCGACAGGCAAGGTACGCATATTTCACAGTATGAATGGTCAGACCGAATTCATTCGCCTGTAGTTGACCAGGCTCTGAAAGACCTAGTAATTATGTTGTTCCTGGTGAAAACTCAGTGGACTAATTGGAGAGACACAAACTGGCATCCTGAATAGTGAAACCATATGTAGGCAAAAGGCGTCCTTGAGGCACTTTGGTGAGTTCAAGGTGAACTCGTCAAGTGTGCAGATTATCATTCCAACTGTAGAACCAAAAGATGCCTCCTTTGTGTTTATGAGCAGCTCCGAACTCAGCGATGTTGAGTTTATGAATCAGATTGCTTGGAGGGCTAACCGAGGATTGTTGCTTAATCGAGGCACAGTCCTATCAGCATCAACAGGTATCTTCTTCATCACGGTAGGGATAGGTATGAAAGGGGATCAAGAATCACGATCAATATAGAACTTGACGTAAGCTTCTTTTCCTATTATAATAGTTTATTAGCATTCATATAAGCCTGATTTTATCGGCAAAACGGATCATAGCTTAGAAATACTCGCCGGGCTTGAGACTCAGGTCGGGTTAGACATTGTATTACAAGTAAATGGTTTCCATCACGTACGCTACAGGCCCATCAATTCATATCCTTTACATGGAAAGTTGAGTAGGCGTGGGACTTTACTCTGCTATTGTATTAGGGCCCAGAAGGATCATTTCGACAAATACACACTCTCGCAATGGCTTGAGAAGATGCAGTGGCCTTGTTCCTACCTAGGCTTCCTACGCCCAAGGGACAGTTTCGCGAGATTATGAAGGCTGTCTGTCTCAGCGATCACTTGACAATTATCAACAAACACTGCTGAATCAAGACCGAATCGCCAATATAGCGATACTAATTCTGCATAATGTTTATTATATAACCCTAGACACTTATTGTCTGTAATTCAGAAAGAATTATTAATGACCGTTACGCCGTGCCCACTCTCACTATAGGGAGCATGATCGAGTCCATACTGTATGGCCTCACTCTCGAGGGTATCTTACACGGATCTTTAGTATTAACTCAGTGTTTTAAGACCTATCGGCGGATTACCTATATCAGCGGGAAGGTCAATTGCTTCATTCTCATGGAGTGCTACAAGGGTGTCTTTAACCCAGGTGCGGCAGGTAAAGGGCTCTCCTGTTCGCAGGGAGGGACTTCCATTTGCTGGAATCCTCTGCATGATCTCTTTTACAGAGGAATGACTCTCGACATCGGCCACTCGTACCATGACGATCATTGGCAGGGATTGTTCTGGCCTGTCTTGATTCTCAACGTACATCCAAGGCCCGGTACGGTTCGTCGCATGGTGGAGGACAGGTTTGCCATCAGAGTCCGTAAGAATCAGAGCCCAGTGCTTCTCCAGTTAGCTCATGATAAAGGAAGAAAAAACAAGACGGGAACAAGGTACATATTCTCCAGGATTTGGGCGGGTGCTCAAGCTGAGGTAGATTGACGAGTTCATCACGTTTCCGTTAAGAGCCATGGTTTCAATAGTGGCTTCTACAGACAGAGACAAGTTGGAAGACAGGCCATTAGTTACAGTAGGTAGATGAATAAAAAGAATAGATGCCAAGTATTGACGACGCAGTTATAACTCCGGTGATTGAAAGATCTATGGACTTCTTACAACAAGGCTCTCGGTAAACCTGAGATGATGGCGAGATATTTAGAAACGCTCCCCATTTTCCGAAAACCCTTTAACATTGGGAATGGGCGCCTAAGCGTCCTATTTTTAGGCAAGAGTGGGCTGACAAGTCATGGAGAAATATCCCAGAAGAGAATAGAGGAGTCACATTTACAAGAAGGCAGCAAAGTCTCTGCTCAGCTTTACAACTCTGGATAGAAGATTGGGTCGGATGCTTCTGCAAGGAGTAAGTTACATAGTATGTGACTAGGCAGCAGCCGGGTGCCTAAAAATGTGATAAGCAGTTACGTAAAGGTTACAGTCTAGGTAAGGGAACAAACACTAGCCCAATCCGGCCTCAGGTCGTCAGCCCATCTTGTGAAAAGCACAGGTGCACGAGGCGACATCGGAATGGTTACTTATGTTTCCTTGGAAGTCAAGTTATGATATATATATATTAAAGTGCGCATGTATCCAAGACCGACACGGCATATACTGACCGCCGCCGCATAAAAAAAGGATCCATCATCAGCACTCCACGTCCATCTGCCCTTCGTAGCATGAAGACTGCGCGAGAAAGGACACGATATGGCGAATACTCTGAATGGCCTGGAACAGGCCCTTGAGGCCATTCGAAACGCAGATCTACGCTACCCTGACGATCAACTGCTCGAATGCTTCCTTCAAGACTCGATAGACCCTGGAGCTGCCGCTCACTACATGCTTCAAAGATGCTCTGTTGGAAGAGACAACCTTGATCTAGCACCGCTTCTAGCCGACTAGAAACAGTTGATTTTCCTTTGTACGTATTTTCAGAACTGGTGATAACACTCCGCTCATAGCAAAAGTTACAGATGAGATGTCCCCACACCCAAAGCCTGACAAACAAATTGTCACTGATGTCAAGAAAAGAGATGGCGGCAAATGCTGTATTACCGGCCTGGAAAGCTCCTTGTTCGATCCCCTGGTTGTTGCTCCCATACTTTCAGCCAGGCCAATCAAGAATGTAAGTGCAATCTTGTTGTTTTATCAGTGACTGTGGCTAATTCCACATGAATCAAGTCTTTGCACGAGATTCTTGGTGTCTTCATCAGCTCGGAAATGCAGCAGAAACTACTAACAAATGATACTTTTCTGCATGGCCATCGAAATCAGTGGCTTGTCCGCAAATCTGCTGTGATGGCGTTGTCGCAAGGCTTTTTCCAGTTCAGGTTTACCAAAGGTTCCGACGTCAGTGTCTACCTATTTCTCTGACCATAAACTGTTGAGATGGCCTCGCTTACACCGACCCAGTATCGTGTATCTATAGTCACAATCGGAAGCTCAGCGCGGCCTTCCATTCTAGATAAGATGCCGATGCTCCGGCCGGGGCCGTCTTGTAGACTACTCGGCCTTTGACATTGACACTGCAGATGTGTCCGTGTTAAGAGTCGTGACTCAATTTGCGGAACCCGTGCGATGGACCTTGGTTGCTCGGGAGATTGCAGGTAAACAGCCGCAGCCAGTCTCTATCATGCCACCCTCATCATTTTGGCACCTCCTCTCAGAGTATGCTGCCGTCACCTTCACAACTGCGTGTCGTCTGATGCCAGCTGCACTCCGAATACGGCTGTACCGCTTCTTGGGGTTTGTGGCAGCGCACCTGTATGGGTCGACTTCCAGCCTCAAGGTTCAACAACTTCCATTCGGCATGTATCTCAAAACGACAAGCTCAGAGGACCATCAAGCGCTGGCAAATGAGTATGGTGCTTTACAGCTCCTGCGAAGCAGTAGTCACATACCCGTCCCTCGTCCGTTGGACTTTGTGTCAAGCAGTCGTGCATCTTACTTGCTAACTTCTCGGCTTCTGGGTCACCGTCTGGGCATGTGTATTGACTCACTCAGTGAAAGTGAGGTCAACACATTAGTTGGCGACTTACAGAAATACCTGGGCGAGCCGCGGGCAATCCCAAAACAAGTTGCCCCAAACTATGCCATCAGCAATATTCTCGGTGGGCCTTGCTATGATTTCCGACTGATCACCGATTTAGAATATGACAAGGATCGTGGAGATTTTATCGGACCATTTGTGGACGAAGGCGAATTCAACAAGGCCCTGCAAATTGGCGCATTGCCAGGTGTTTCTCATAGCACTGGGCATGGGATTGTCTTTACTCCCGGAGATTTGAACATGAGAAACGTCCTTGTGTATCATGGGAGGTTTTCAGGTATCGTGGACTGGGAAAATTCAGGATGGTTCCCCGATTATTGGGATTACACCAAGGCGCGTTTCGTCACCAAGCTCCAGAAGCGGTGGTTAGGGATAGTCGATGAGGTCTTCAAACAGTTTGGGGATTTTGAGAGGGAGCTTGCAACCGAGCGCCAGTTTTGGGAGTACTGCTACTGATTTCCGATATAAAATGCCTTTTCATTTTTTGTGCCTGACTCTTTGTGATATCTTCCAAATTGAGGACCTTGCCTTCGCCGAGAGCTATGCCTGATACTTGATGAGCTGGAAGAACTGACATATGAGTCTAGCATCAACTGAAAGCTTGGTGGATACTTCAAACTCTGGCCAATACGCAGACAGTGGCAGATAATTATAATAGAGAGGGAAAAAAGAAAGGTGTGGGATCATAACAAAATTATGTTCTACTAAGGTCGAAGGCAACTTGCTTTGACTAAGTGATCACACGGCCTAACCCTGTTACTCAAGGTGTTTATCAGCAACCTCAACCCCCAACGCAATCATCAGCCGGTTGGAGTGTGAGAACCACCCGACAACCTCTATAATCTCAACAATCTGTTGCTCCTCATATCCCACCTCCTTCAATTCATTCAGCTGTTGCTTTCCTACTTCCCTGGGCTTAGACGTCAGAAGCTCTGAGAACGCCGCCAAGGCCTTGTGCTTATCACTCAAGTCTCCCACAAGATGCCAATCAAGTGCAATTTTCTTGGCTCTGAATTTTGCCACATCATTGTTGCCTAGGGCGTTCTTGAGTCCGTGTGTGTGGTGTGTTTGACAAAAGGCGCAGCCATTGGTGTGGCTAACGACAACAGCAATAACCTCACGATCAACAGCTTCCAGCTTGCTGGTTTGGCTAGAGAATAGATCTTCATAGTGCGTGACGAAGCGGCGAAGGGTATCGGGATTTAGAGCCAAGGCCCTGGCCCAGTTATCACCATGATGAGCTTGAATGGCCTGTTGAGTTGACTTGGGCAGACTGGCAATATCTGGTACTTGAAGGCGAGAGATAGAACGGATGGGTGTTTGGTAAAGACTAGTGCGTAGATGTACCGAGCCTCGAGGCAAGGTTTTTCTGAGCTGGGTAGAAAGCATGACCTCAGATCAAATTATCTAGGATGAGTGTTTAAGGAGAACACAGAAGGGCAACCAGTATCGACGAGCGAAGAGGGAGGGATTTAAGAAAAAAAGATGGGAATCACGACGTGCAGCCTAATATCACATCAGCATTCCGAGGATGAAGCTGAGAGTTATAGCTGGAATGACCCACCTTTGATGTAACACTATATCTAATGCCTATAGGCCTGCTATCTCGCACTAACTAGATGTGGGATTGTCTATAGAAAGCTGAGATTGGAAGCTGTTTTTCTTGACACTACTCTATATACCGTTACAGTTGTTTCGGCGGAGGATCTCATTTCGGATTTGTTCAGGTCTACGCCACCTTTGATGTCTCCAAAGAGAGCTGAGTTTTAAGCATAGCCTCGAGCTCTGCCCTGATGGGAAAGGTTTTGCTCTTGTCAGATACCCACCTCAACCTGGACAAAAAAGTTCATAGCGCTTTCTTAAACTTGTTACTGTCAATTAACGACCCACTAGCCGCGCCGTGAATCGTGGCCGTCTTGGTGGATAACGAGGTCGAAGTATTCATTGTATCTACTCAAGTTAGATGAGAACTATTACAGGAGAGAAGAGGATTACGCCGCTCAGCTTGTCTACGAAACGGGTCGAGTAAGACACAATTGACTGGCACTCTGCTCTCTCTTCACTTCGTTGCTGTTCTGATACTTTGCCACAGGATCTGCCTGTAAGCTCGTCGGTGGTTAGGCTGCGGGGGGCAACGACTTGGTGTGAGCCTTGGACAGCTGCATGGCTGCATCATTGAGGCAAACCTGCTGGGTATAGCTGTCAAAGCCTTGTTCCAGACGTCTAGCATTGCTATACTGAGCGAGTTGGATATCCGTCGCGTCGAGAGATGAAGATCAACATAGAACTGCGGAATAATATGTCTTGCAGGTTGGTCCAAGCTGTTCGAACACCAAGAGGAACACCCGGGGTTTTAACAGAGGAGCTGCCAACACCTTATGAGGGTACCTAGATGCTCCTATGGAATAACTATCACTTCTATATTATTACCCCGAAGAGGCCTTACCTGAGATATACCGCAGATATACAGAAACTGTTTCAAGTCTGCAATCGACTTTTGCTAAGAGGATACAGTAGATATCGTGCCAGCAAACGGGCGAATTATATAGAGAAATAAGTCGAGAAGTTCTAACCAAGTGATAATAGCCAGTAGAAAACGGTGCTGAATGCCCTAAAGAATGCATACAATCTTCCTACATACGTAAAACTCAAGGAGAGATGTGATAACATCTACAGCACAGTAGTTGTCATGTTATGCAATATCGGCACTACAACGCCATCAGAAGACACGGTCGCGTGGCCCAATGGCAAGGCGTCTGACTACGAATCAGAAGATTCTGGGTTCGATCCCCAGCGTGATCATTTCATTTTGCACTTTTATCATGAGAATCCCAGTAGGAGGTTATCAAAGAGGAATTATCAGGCCGTATGAATTAGCAATCAGATTTAAAGAGTACACAAAAGCCACATAACGAGGTTTATAGTTTAGGAAGAATAACTAGATAATAAAACCTAGTTTTATAAAACAGAACGCGTGCAGGGTGCTTAACTATAAGGGAAAAAGGTATATTCTAAATAGACTAAGATATATCTTGCAACACTGAGTTAGATTGCCCCCTGTTGATAACTCTCGTCTTTTCAACTAAGCCGTTAATCACTTATAATAAACACAAAAAGTAAATCTATTATATTTCCCTCTCCCCCGGGAAGGCTCGAACTTCCGATCTCCCGATTGTCTGCAAGTAACAGTCGGACGCTTTAGCCAACTAAGCCACAGGGGATGAGCTAGCTGATGTTTTTGCCCGTCGCATCCCTAGGCTTGTAGTTTTTGAAAGATGGCTAGGGATTTCTTCTCCGGAGATGATTGATAACTAACTGCTGTATATTCAACACCATGCCTCACAAGGTCTGCTCGATAACTTTAGTATTCCCTGCATTCCTCTCCATGCAGAGGCGGATCGCTTTCCCTGCATTTGCGCAGACTGCATGAGACTTACAACTGTCTTCTTTGTTATTGTGTATGCATTTTACTTTTGAGAGGCGTGCAAAGTTAGATAGCATGAGACCTACTCGATAAGAGAATTGGTGACAACGAAAACGACAGAACGGGCAATGTTTAAAGGATCCCAAAACCCTGGATAAAACAGACTGTTCTTAACGCGATCAAGGTCAGGCTTGGAGAGGGAAGCAAATCAAACATCACGGTATCAAAGAGAACATGGCCATCTCTGGTTGTGGAGTTTTCTCCGAGTCACAGTTTACCATCATGGCACCCTGAAGAGCGCGATCCGATGCCAGCGGCGGCACAACAGCATTGCACGTACTGTTTCATAACGCTATGAGAATCTTCAAGAATGTACGCTGGATAATCGTTAGGATTTTAGCGGGTTGCTATGGAGTTTTAAGCAATGTCTGTTTGTATCGCCTCCACCCTTGCCTTGACATGCTCATCAGTACTCGAGAGGATCTTCACCAGCCTAATAAACGCCCTGCACAAGTCGAGAAACTGCTGATCTATTATTGAAGATGGCCTCTGGGCCGCCGATCGAGACGGCAAGCTCTCTTTCCATCCTTGTCGTCTCACCCTCCCCCGCCAGCAAAGTTGTCTTCGAAGATGAGGCACTCACAGAATGATAGGACTCGGCTCTAACGCGGTACGTTTTGGCATATCCTCATCGTAATCCTTACCATGAATCCATGTGCACCCTAAAGACGATACCCAACGGATCTAGGACTGTTATAGCAGCACTGCTCCTAAAGACCGCCATCTTGTCAACCGCTGTTTCTTCCATTTCCTCTTCATCCTCGATTTTATGAAGTGCCTTGAGGTTCTTTAATTATGATTAAGAAAGACTGGCCCAGTTCCTTTTTCATTAACTCCCAAATACCTCAGAACACCATTTTAGGCCCTCAGACGTTACGTGATTCGTTTCATCATCGGAACGGGCCGAACCTTATTGATAGTCATTTTAACTCAAAAACGCAATTATCACGAGGTGAATAAACCCAAACAGATTGCAATTTATAGCTTCAAGGTCTAGTCAGGTTATATTTACGATGTGGTTGTATCTGCCATATCCGGCTATGCTATCCTCTGCACGCGACATTGCCAGGTTGACAAAACATCACACATCTTCTCCCAGCAATCCACTTCCATACCCTCGCGCAATTCCTGTAGAAAAATACACCCGATATGACAGAGCTTTCCTTGATCTAAATTTAATCCAGAAGTGAGGTGTGGAGCTACCAGGCGGAAGTATGGTCACTTAAATTTGAATGGCCATAACTACTTGCAGAGCTGAAACTTGCAATACTCCTTGACCGCCTTGACCTTTTTGGCCTCTTTGGCGGACTTCTCAGCCGAAACTGCGCTGCAACCAATTCTTGCTTTACTGAGTTTGAAACCAGTCCTTCCTCTTCTGATGCCTCTTTTTTCTTAGAACGCCTGACGTGTGATATCGCCAATCAGTAACCTTTTCACGGTGACATGAGGTTTCTGGGGTATTCACTCACCTTGAGGCTACAGCAAGCATTGGAAGGTTGGGGGGTGAGGGGAGCTCTTTTTGCCGTTCCAGCCAGACAATAGCACCAGTCTCAGATCGCATATCTTCTTTCAGTGCAGCAAGTCGGTCCCAGGTAGGTTTATCTTGAAGCTTGCTTATAATCATCTCAACCGGAAACTCTCCTAGGCCTATTCCAGCCAGTTTAATGTGCGAAGGTAACTCAGACGTTGCATAAAGAAGTAATGCGGGATAGTCTGTTAGCATTTGTGAATATCCAGATGGGCCAGAGCGAGTTGAGTTCTTAGCAGACTTTGTGATGTGTGTTGAAATAGATGCCGAGTCACTTTCTGCGGCCCAGCGCTGAATGAGATAAGTCGGATTAGAAATGGACATCGACTGGAGACGTTCGAATGTACATCCTGATTTAGCGCCTAACTGTCGTGGATCTGCTCCTTGCTGTCCACTGGAAGATGTCTTTGATGAAGACTTGGATGATATAGTACTTGCCTGCCACTGTCGAGCCATGATAAAATCATCCAGTTCGGATATCATTATATAGTCGAGACAAGTAGATGCAATTGTGAAATGGCAGTTTGCAAAACCGCTGGTGCCATCTTTCGATCCTAGCTTGGCGAAGCCATCGCCGTATAGTAGAAATTCTCGCACCGATTCGTGCATGAATTGCACAACGCGAGCTGAGCCTTGTCCGTGATCTAGCGATCCTGCACCGGCATGAATAGATGTAGAAATGGATCCCGAATCTGGTAAATTGTGAGACTTGGTTGTGCTTATCTCCAATAAGCCTCTCGAAAGTGTCCTGATTTCTCTTTCGAGTTGTTGATCGTTCTCGGTCAATGTCTCGGATTCTCGCCACTGACCGAGAGACTCTGGTGGAGGATCTTTGATGAATGCCAGGATGTGATGCCACTCGTCAAGCCAAAGTGATCTACTTGCTCCAACAACCCACTGGAACATCTTCAGTGCAACGCATCTTTTCTTTGGTTCCAACGCATCAAGTATTTGTGCATACAGTTCTTCAAGTTCTCTCGGTGTAGTTTCAATACCTTTCAGAAGTTGTTTCAAACTGTTTCCCTGGTCATATTCAGCAAGGACGTTATCCAATACCAATACGACCCATAAGAAAACACCATTGGATAGCAAAGAAAGCTTTTCCTCCAACTTTGCTCTCCAAAGTGGCAGATCATCAGATATTCGCATTTCAAGTGGACTCTGTACATAGATAGATATGTCTCTTTGATTGAGGTCCTCCAATGATAGCTGTAGAGATTTATTGATTGAGATACTCGGAAAGTGCCTGCAGGAAAGACACACTCTGAGGTGCTGAAGCTCGTACGCTTGAACCAATGTGCCCCAGAACTCGGCTTGCCATCTCGCCTCTTTATCATTCAGTTCATCGAGGGCGTCAATATAAATGAGAGTGGTTTTGGGTGATAGATCTCGTAACACGTGGATCAGGTAGTTTTCAAGTGTGCCTTTCTCCCATTGTACAGCCTCGTGTATGCCCGAGTCCTTGTGTTTGGCCTTGGGCATTTCGATAGAGCGGTCAAGAAGCGAGTTGTTTAATACCGAGCTGTACGGTAGGAGCTGGAATAAGAGAGCTCGCAGGACACCACAGGGGGAGTGCTCTAATGGCTGACCACCATTCGCATTGATAAAGAAACTAGCAACATGGCTCACCAAGTCATCCGACTGAGCTTGTCGTGAAGCTTCCTTCATCAACGTCGATTTACCCGCTCCGGCTTTCCCTTTTATCAGAAGGAGATGATGGTTCGGGCTGTCACTTGAAAGCCATTGGCGATAAGTCAAGTTACCTGGTAGCCATTGGCCAGTATTGGTTGAGGGTGCCCGAATGGCGTGTTTGCGGCTATCCATATTTTCGAAAGCCAAGGACTGGACCAGCCGCTTCTGATCTTTTTGTTGCCTGATATCCAATAAAACTTCTTTATCGTCTTGTTTAAGACTATTAGGATATGGCCTTGTGGCGTGTTCAGATACTGCCCGCGCCTTCTCTTTTCCCTTGCAATGATTATCACGAAGAACAAGGTTTTCGAGCGAAGTGTAAATTGATCGAATCTCACCAGCTACTTTGATATAGTTGGGATCCCCAGGTCTGTTGAAACGGCACATATCCATGTGATTGGCTTGTAGCGTCTCTGCATGCTCTCTCGCATCTCCAATTAATGACGAGCTGTCAGGAACTACTTTGTCGCCAAGGACGCCTAAATTGACTCCGGTGAGGCCAAATCCTTCTTGAAAAGTCTTGACACGAAAGCCATGGTGTCGCCAAAGCCGGCAGAACGATTCATGGGCACGCTCTAGGTCAGTAGTCTTACAAGCCAGAACATCGAGGATTGCTGCAGTTGTTTGGAAGTGCAGGGTGCTGAGTAGGGACCGAGCCCTTTCCCCGATAGTGGCTAAGTCTGGGCTTCCCCGATGCGGAGTGCCTAAGAATATAATGGCAGTTGTAGACTCAACGATGCCTCTTAACGCATCGGTATCTGAGGTAGAAGACGAAGCAAGCATCTGAGCCCGTGTTAGCTAGGACACCATCAGGCGGAAGTCAGAGATTACAAACCTCTTTGACAAGAATCCCACCGAGGCTATGAGCTACAAAAATCAGCGGCCGATCTGCAGCTCTCTCCCTTTCGAGGGCGAATAAAAAGTCCTTTCCATGTGAGAAGATACTATTCATGTTTGTTGGTCCCGATGTGTACTTGGTGATCTTTGAGTCGTATCCAAAGGTAAGTATCCGGGCATTTTTGCAATTATTTGGTAATAGGTCCAGGGGCCAGAAAAGAACTTGATCGCCTTCCGCGGCACTGGGGTTAATGTCGAGAGGAACATCGGCATCTTCTTTATCTTGGGATCCTAGGTTGGAGTTCTTTTTGAGCCAGGACCTGATATTATGTCTGACGCTACGTTTTGGAGCAGCTTTAGATTCTCCTGCGTCTCTGCGATGCTGTCTAGGGTTTCTCATCGTAGAATCAACATCTCGGGTAGACCTCCACGTCTTATAAGGGTGACCTTTCAAACCATGGACTAGAACGATGCTTTCCAGAGGTCAGCATTCTGGGTTTATCTTGTTACTATCAATCACTCACTCGGCCACTGGACAACTCACGTCCGGTTCATATATAACAGTAAGACCTGTAGGAGGAATTGATTTCAGTAGCTCGCTGTTTCTTACTGGGAAATGTTGCTGACCATCCATACTGTAACAAATGCATGCATAGAAAGAAGCGGAGAAAATGGGGCGGCTGACACCCTCCTAATCCCTGAAATATGAGGCTATCTGTCCTTATGCTGCATATTTGCATATGCACTAGTGCTGTATTAGGAGTATAATATCCATGATAGGTATCAACTGTAATTCAATAAGCAGGTGAAAGGTCATGAGGAGTATGGAGACAGTAGCCCGCTAATAGGTATCTGAATAATCTTTGAAATATAGACAGAAAGGATAAGGTTTATATCAGGGAGTACTTAAGTAATCATTCATAAGGAAAATCATAAAATCCCAGTTGAGTGATGCATGAGGAATTTAGCTGGTTCCTTCATGTCTTACAATAGCGCTACCTTGGAGCCAAATGCCTAGGTCAGAATCTTAACTAGATGATTTTAGACTCAAACTCAAATTCCTCAAGAGAGTGCATGGGCTATGGAAACTATTGACTCGGACATATTCAACTCATCCTGCCCCCCCATTCGAATTGTTCTCAGGTTAATCCGGCTACTACTGCGGGATAGAGTGACTCTTGTCGTCTTGCTATGACTACAGCGGATAAGAGGAAAATATCGATACAAACCTAGACTAGAACATAAAACTTGCTTCCCACAACTTAGCATATCAGCATCGTTTCGATACTTAGCACAAGCTCGGTATAAACCCTGGGCATGACTACTCGAATATAATGGATATGCAAGTAAATACTTAGGTCACATGAGGCCTAGATCTTACGGATTTCTAGCCCAGGTCACCAGAGCATAGATTTTGCAAAGAACATTATGTCGGCCGCTGTCGCTGCTGAGGTCGAACCATGGGGTTGCGGTAACCCTTAGAGGCGTCTGTGCGGTGCCTTGCTCAAGTTCTCGGATGTATTCGTCACTTACATCGAACTGCAAGAAACAAACATAATGTTGCGTTGTGTGGATTACTATCACGCTACTAGGAAGTTAGCTGCAAATCGAAAGGAAAGAGATACGTAGGACAGACGATGTACTCACCTGTCGTCTGAGAACTCTTCGAGTGTGTCAACGGCCCTTGCTACTATTGCTTCGCAAGTAATTTGATCAAAGCATTCATCAGATATCAAGGGCCTTCCCTCTTCTATCTTACCAAAGCGTCGTTTGCTTCCAGCAGCGCAACAAAATTCCGAGCGGAAGTGAAGTAGCCTTGGTTCTCGGCAGGGTCCTGCTCTCGTAGGCACAGACCGCCATCATCTGTTGCGATGACCGTTTTGTCTAGCGACGGAATGTTCCAGGTGAGTTGTTGTCGGGCATCGCGATATTCAATCACCGGGTTGGGAGTGTGGCTGAGAGGTTCTGGCTGACATGACGAGTAATAGAGGATATGGCGTACAACGCACGAAATGAGCCGAACTGTATCATCCCCGAGGGGCGCGACATTGATCTGTGCCGCATCAATGTAGGCAATAGACGAATCTTTGCTAGACGTAGAACGTTGGCTCATAGGACTCGAGTGAACGGGAGCTTGTTGGTTGGTGTTTCTTCGCGGACGATTTGTTCGTGAGGACTCTTTGTCTTCACGGGCAATTTCTTCGCTAGGCTGTACAGTTGTTCGGGGCGGAGTTTGCGTGTTCAGAGGTGGGTTTGGTCTTTTGAACGCTGCTAGAGCTGCCCGAACCTGACCGAGACTCGACCCATGCTTGTGTACAAGAAAATGCTCGCTCTGTTTGAGTTCATCTGGCTCGGGACCTTTCAAGAACTTGACGATCTGTTCGTCCGTATCAATAGAAACAGCAACATGGTCATAGGCAGGCAGGAGAATTGGCTGGCGTTCTTTTCTGATGACGTGACATGCAAAAAGGTGCCCTCGTCGCCAAGTGCTTCCGGAGCCTGTATCAAGCTCTGAGAAGCTATGGGAGTCTGCTGTTTTGGAGTAAGACTTGAACGCAGATTCCGACGTGATAGCGTTGAAATACGATCTTTGCATGGTGCGCTGCAGTGAATAGGCTCCCTGCCAAGACAATTCAGGTCTTGGAAAAGAAAACAAACAATCAGCATCATGAGTCTGTGATCAAAAAGATGCTATGGTCCAGTATACACCGAGTTTCGCATGTAACCAAGTCAGGTTTTAGTTGATATGCGTTGATACTGTGCAGATCGGGTGTGCAAGGATGACGGAGGGTGGGGGAGCTGAGTTGGGAGCCTAGCTTGGGCTGCGTGAAATAAAATGACAGACAAACAGAGGTGACAAAGATAAGAAGCTATGGATGCTATGGAAAAAGCTCATTGGTAAGTACAGAAACACTGCCAGTGCACAATTTGCGATGTTCTCACTGCCAAATCAGCTATCATTAATAAATCCGGCTAATATAAAGCTTTACATAAGCTTACCGAGTTTATTCAGTGTACTTAAGGATCCCATAGGCTGAAAACGTGAAATAATTAAGACCAATACCTCTTCAAGACACAGATAAAGTCGTATATAGTATACCTATGTAAAATTACAAGTCCGACAGACAAGCCACAAAACGGACATGGAAAAACGCGCTTGAGTCTGTTGCCGTCAGAGTAGCTTTGTGTGTCTTTGAGGCTGGTTTGATTTGTCACCTGCTCCTAGGCGTTCATGTTCGACAACTTGCCAGTGCCATGTTCAACTGTACCCCAGTTACTGGAGTACATCGTTGTTCATGAGTGGCCAGTATGGTTATTGGAAGAACATTGAGAGTTGGGTCAGAGAAAGGAACAAGGCGATATGCAAATTTGGTATCTGTCGTGGTATGGGAAAGACTGGTGACCGGCGTTACACACGGGTCGCGGCGATATAGAGAACGCGCCACTCAGCTGATATAATACTTTGGAAGAGTTTGAGATATCTGGGAGAATATCATACCTTCGCTTTACCTACTTGAACAATGATGAAGAATTAGACTAGCCAGCCAGGTAGGTTGTGGCCTTGAATGTGCTCGGCACGGAGAATAGTGGTTCTGATTACTAACTGAGACAAGGCTACGTCACTACGAGTACGAGCCAATCTCAGCCCTGCCAGTCAAACAACAAAACATCACACAGCCATCGCCATCGCCATCACCATCGCCAGCGAAGTGTCGCCCGCAATGCGCATTCATTATGTACTTCTCGGCCAAAGCGTCTCTACTTAGTCTGACTCTCGATTATCCTTGGTTCGCCACTCATCCCCTGTTCTGGACGTCGCAGCACCTATATCTCCTAGAATGCCGCTTCCAGCGAGTCGATAATGATCAGCACGACTCTCTTCCCAGCTCTATTCACCATGATGACCAACTCATCTGGCACGCCAAACGTGTGGCAAAGGTCCGCTCACCTATGATGAAATCGATCTCAGTCGGACACCTGCTTTCTCGTCGAGGTACCTGCTTGATGAAGGCCCAGTAAGTTGTCGCGTTGAACCCAGCCTCTTGTTTTGCTGACTTGTTGTTGCTTAAATAGATGATCTCCCCCATTCTACTTTGCGAACCGCCGAATACATACACCAGACTGCTCGTTGTACTGCGTCCCTGAGCAATTTGCCGCCCAACCGTTCCCCATAATCGGCTACTTCCACTACGACAATGTCGCGCGGGACCGGCGAAACACGCTTACACCTCGACCGCATACCGACAAGGGGTATAATTCTCCTGTCTCACGATTATACCAGCGCAAATTGCGCAAAGTGACTCCTCGTCTGTGGTTCAATGACCCATACTTGGTATGCGTTCTGTTGGCTTTGGCCCAGTCGCAGTCGCAGTCGCGCAGGGATCATATCTCGGGGACAAAGACGTTTCTTGTAAGCTGATCCTTATCACCATGCTCACAACCCCGCTCATATTATCAAGGTCCGATTGATTGTGACGGTCAAGTCGGATATAACACATGCCCACATTTTCGAGGCCGACATCCCCTCTAAACTCCTCGAGACTCTCGATCAACCGACGCGCAGCATAGAACACGTCGTTTGGCCCACGATCAAGCACACCCAAGTTCCCTTCGAACCATACTCGACCCTTTCGGAACGCATGATAGTTCACCTGATGGGTGATGCATACAATCCGCGTATTTGTGCCACAACAGATTTGACCCCACAAGCTGATAAGAGGAAGCGCGGTGAAGGCGACGGGGTTGATTCCCAGACACAGAGAGTGAAGTTCGAAGGCTGAGACTTGAGGCGGCTGGCACCGCCTTGTCTGGTACATAATACTTAGTAGTTAATAAATGACACGAGCAGTTCTCGTTTGTCACAGGCATTGATGTGGTAAGTGTTGGTTAAATAGTTGAGGCCTTCACAGATCGTCAATCAAAAACTGCAAGTTGAAGGCGTAGTGTCGGGCTAGAAAAGATGTTTTTCTAGATAAGTACTATGATTGACGGGGAAAATGTCGCTGAGTGTTTTGGTGAAGCAGATTGCCACTTCAAGGGCAACAGATCAAGTGCAGAATATGGACCGTCTACGCCGTAGCCTCGCGCGTGTGGAATCGATACAACGACAGGACTTAGTTTGTCTACAGCGTCGAGTGAACACCACTGCTGAATTCTGTTATTATATAGGTAGTATCTTGAATGTCGCCGTCAACTCCCGAGCCCCAAAAGCAGCGATAGTGTGAATAAAGATATGGACTTCTTTCAATGTAGCGTTGCAATTGACTAGGGCATGTTATGGCCTTGCTTAAAGAGTTATGGTGAGTGTGAGTCTTCTCGACGCGAAGATTTAGTGAACAAGACAGCATTGACCAACCACTTAAGTTTTCCCAGGTGTCAGTTGGGAGAGATCCGATCTGTTTGGGTATTGAAGTTGACCAATCAATCGGTAACGAAAAGGAGAAATAAACAGGCCTCCAATCTATAACTCTATTCTGCTGCAACTTTTTCTACAGAGAAAAGTTCTGATACTTAACTTGACCACAGGGTAGCTTAGCACATTCATGTGCATTTGTCTCGGTAAAAGGACTTTTTCTTATCTTATCTATCCCACACTACGATAAGATTGCTCTCTTCTGCACGTCGTTGCCCTTTTGGGTAACGCCTCACTTGCCTACCTCTTACACCACTGTACCTAAGGAGAGGAATAAAACTGAACAGGGAAGCTGATGTTGAGGTAACTAATCAAGGAAGAAGTAGAAGACATGACCAGCAGTGCAATTTCTAAGACGAGAAATCTCATCTCCAAGCCTGTGCTCTACCTGAACCCACCTGGACCTCAACAGCTGCCCACATAATGAGTAGCCTCACGAGAGGAAGTCCAGGAATGGGGATAACTTCTGCATCTATCCACAAATTTCGGTCCAGTCCAAGAACCCCCCAGGTTAGTAAGGTGCATCTATCTTCTAGATCTAGGTTGAAATCGGGTTTCGTGGATGCGTAAAATGTTCCGACAGTCCGGCCTGAAGCTTCCTCATTGATAATGCCACCCCAACGACCATTAACTGCCGTCAAGTCATTTTGGCCATTGCAAAACAACTTCAGATCCACCCCAGAGACGGGAATGATGGTGTTTGATCCACTTTGTATAAAGCACCAGCTGTTGTCGGGGGGATCGTGCCTTGTGATGGAGAGACTAGTCAACTCGGTGGTATTTGAATTGGCACTGCTCCGGAGGAAAGCCTGAGTTGAAATTGATACGTTCTAGTTTAGGACAGCGAGAGGGGCCTAGCAGAATTTCAAGTCCGCAATGATCCAATTGTTAAAGTTGGGACTGGGGGGATGGGGCTGGATGTGAAGCATTGCCTTGATGGGGCCTCGAAATGTCAATCCCCTCTGGGGTTGTTCCTTTTTACACCCGGTCTAGGGGTGTAGAAAAACAGGAGACTCGAATTGGGGTGTAAAAATATTTAGGCAAAGTGCTAGCCTAAATTTACGTTAAAACTTTATGATTATTTCTGTCTGATGCTTATAGATCTTATGTTTTTCTTCAACCCGAGGCCGGTTAACTGGAATGCCGTGATTTTGGCGCAATCACAACTAAATGTTCTCATTATCATTTCTGCTCCAGAGAGGGTGTGATAGGAACCGGTCCTACAGAAACTACCCTCTTGCGTGTTTACCAGCCACGCGAGGATCTTTCGAATACTCTAAAAACCCAAAGGTCAATATAACGCCCTATCGACCTTTCCTAACCCTTTGAGTCGCTACCTTGTTACTTATAGTGCTTATTCTTAAGCAACCTATTATTTCTAAAAATCCGTGCTCTTTTGCTCCGTTTAATCTGGGGAAATAATAATTACCTGTTTCTTGAAAAGATCGCTGGCACGGGCCATGGCGAGATCTAGATCTGGATAACACTGGCAGATCTTGAGAGATCTGCCAGAAACAAGATTAGATCTTCCAGAACTCGACGATCCGGGATAAGTGCTGAACAATGTAAAGACGTACTGTATCTATGGTGAAAGCGATTGCCACCACGGAAAACATGGCTGTAGCCCTAGCAAACTCTATTTGTATGCCTCGGCAGTTGAACTTTAGTATACTTTTGACATCACTAAAAGGTAATGAAATACTTCGTAGCTTAAAAAACAAGGCGAGAGCGTGTAAGTTGATACTCTCAGTGAAGCAGCTGAAATCGATATCTATGTGCTGAACAGGGAGTTGCGAATATTGATTGCATCCCCAGTTGACTTGATTACGAGGGGAGATAATTAGGAACTCTGGATGTCTGTCCCGGTTTCGAGCCAATCCTAATCGGGCTAATTACTTCTTCTTCCAAAGTAGGTTAAGACTCGAGGATCGAAACTTCTCTTTACACAAGCAAAACTGTGTAGGTAGACGTCATTACCCATATTTAAAAATTTTCAGTCCTTTTCAAGTCACATTGGAAAATGAACAACGGGATGCTTTTACATACAGAAAACCAGACAATTCACCAGAGACCCGCTTGTTTCTGGAAAGGCCCGTTTATTCTTTTCATGACGTGATAGTGTAGTGTTCCCTTCTCCCTTGTGAATACTGATTTCATGTTCCTATCGTTGCATCTCAACCTGTCGTTTCTACAGCTGATGAGAACTCAGCATGTTGACATCTGTATTATATAATATCAATAGAAAGGGTTATTCAACTCTCATCGACGTTATGACTTTTGGGACGCGTCTCGTGTGGATGTGATGGCTCAAAGCTGAAGAAGATTACTATGTAACTGTGCTTATGGTATCGCCACTTTAATTCCGACTAATGTTGGAGATCCCCTGCAAAGTTGTACTGCTCCCTACGTCATGCGGGTCTTTTCGAGCTGGAGTCTTTCTGTCTTTCGGTCCTTTTTGCCTTGTGACGTCGTTGCGTTGATCCCTCGGCCTGTGCATAAAAATTCTTCAACGTATTGTATTAGTTGGGGTGGCCAGATGAGGTACTCGTGCGTATCTAAGGTTATCTTCCAGGGACCATTTCTCCTCATACTCCAAATTCTTACTCCAAGTTTCGAGTCATTCCCCAACCCTGAAATTTTTCTTTTGACCGGGTCGGACGATGCCGTGACGTGAAAAGATTGGGTCGGTGGGCGGCCTGTGTTAGTAGATCCACGTTGACTCCAGATTTACTCAGTATCCTTGTTACTGCTGGTTGTTATAAAGAATTCAATTATCCTGCTCTTGGCTCCTGAGACAGACAATATCACCATCAAAAAAAAAAAAATAAAAAATAGAGAGGAGTTGTTCTCCTAACTATCCGTCAATATGGTTCACGTCGACAACGATCATGGTGTTCCAACATACTGGGGCAAGACCGGCAAGGGTCTCCAGAGACTCATCACTATAGTGGCAACAACAGACTTTCTTCTCTTTGGTTACGGTGCGTCCTGATCTTTGAATATCTGTATAGGTACAGGAACTGACCATGCGCGTTTCATTTGCAGATCAAGGTGTCATGTCAGGTATTATCTCGGCTCCGGCCTTCACAGAAGACTTCCCCCAAGTCGACGGTGATAGGACATACGAGGGCTTCGTGGTGTCTATCTACGCTGTTGGATGCTTCCTTGGCGCTCTCTTCATCTTGAACTTTGGTGACCGCCTTGGTCGTCGCAAGTCCATCTTCCTCGGTGCTATCGTTATGATTATCGGTGTCATTATCCAGATCGCCAGTGTTCCTCCTTCTGGCGGTGCTACAGCCCAGTTCATCGTTGGTAGATGCATCACTGGTATTGGAAACGGAAGTAAGTTGTTTCGTCCTCACATAATTGCCTGGTGTAGCAGAAGCTGACATTTGTTCAACAGTCAACACATCGACCATTCCCACCTATCAAGCCGAGTGCAGTTCTTCGCACAACCGTGGCAAGCTCATCTGCATCGAAGGCGGCAATGTTGCTATTGGAACGTTGATTGCTTACTGGATTGACTATGGTTGTACCTACGGTCCAAAGCCCTTTGTTTGGCGATTCCCAATCGCCTTCCAGTGTGTCTTTGCTATGATCGTCCTTGTTATGATGATGAAGCTACCAGAGTCGCCCCGCTGGCTTCTGACCAAGGGCCGTAGGGAAGAAGCGTCGACTGTACTAGCTGGTCTCAGCGGCAAGCCTCGAGATGATACCGTGGTCACCACAAATATGGCCACTATCGAAAAGGCCATTGCGGCAGCTGGTCACGAAGGCGGCAAGACACCTTTCTCTGCTCTGTTCACCGGAGGAAAGACCCAGCACTTCCGACGCCTTATTCTCGGTGCCTCTTCTCAGATGATGCAGCAGCTTTCCGGTTGTAATGCAGTTATCTACTATTTCCCTATTCTTTTCCAGAGCTCTATTGGCACCAGTCACGACCTGGCTCTCTTACTTGGCGGCGTCAACATGATCATCTATTCCATCTTCGCCACGACCTCGTGGTTTGCCGTTGAGCGTGTTGGCCGTCGCAAGCTTTTCCTCATTGGTACCGTCGGACAGTGTTTGTCTATGGTACTTTCTTTCGGCGCCTTGATTCCTGGTACACCTTCTGCCTCTCGAGGTGCTGCCGTCGGCCTCTTCACATACATCGCCTTCTTTGGTGCGACCTGGCTGCCTCTTCCCTGGTTGTATCCCGCTGAGATCAACCCTCTTAAGACCCGGGCAAAGGCTAACGCCACCTCCACCGTATCAAACTGGCTCTGGAACTTCTTTATCGTTATGATCACTCCTGTCATGATCGATGGCACTGGCACCAATGGTTGGGGCACTTATGCTTTCTTTGCCGCTATGAATGCCATTTTCTTCCCTATTATCTATTTCTTTTACCCTGAGACTTCCGGCCGTTCTCTTGAAGAGATCGATCTGATCTTTGCCAAGGGGTACACCGAGAACATGAGCTACGTTACCGCTGCCAAGCAGCTGCCTCGTATGGAAGATCATGAAGTGCACGAGAAGGCTCGCGAGTATGGTTTCGGCAGCGACGATGACATCAAGGTTGACCACTCCGAGCGGGACAACGGAGTTATTAGTGACCCTGCTGTTTAAGGATAGAACTTATTGTACTACAGTTTAGCTAGAATAGCTAGAGTTTTGTTGAATATAACTCATCTAAAACATGGACATCAGAGCAGCCTTGTAGTGAATTTCTGTATCGATATCTTGCTTTACCCGCATTGAGACGGTCGACGTGGAAGGTCTGATAGATTGGATATCGTGCCGGATTTGATCTTCCTCAATATTAATAGGCGTGCCAGACTAATTGTTCAAGGCATTCTTTATCAATAACTATATCACTTCAATTATGTTCCACTACTGCTCAAACCTGTGCTCTTCTTCTACATAACGGTCCTTAAGTTTAAACGGCTCACAAGGGAGGAGAACCGCAATTACCCGAGCTCGATGCTCGTTAGAAGCATTAATCCACCTATGCATAGTTGCTCGCTGAATGATATGGTCCTGCGAAGTGATGGTCAGCTGAAGAAATTCGTCTTGGATACCGCAATGGTCGGTCTTTTGTTTCCTGATATGTAGATGGTAGAAGGACTTACCCCAGCTTTCAAAAGAACTTTCTGTCCACTATCAAGCTCATGGTATACCTCACCCATCACACAAGTTGAGATATCCAAAGAAACTGTCCTGTGCATGTGGCCCACTGCACCAGGATCAATATCGAGATTCACCACATTTGCCCCTCCCAGATCCATCTCCCCTGTAAGAGGGTTCAGTTGTGACGGAGGCACGATAATATCTGTGCGAGTGTGGCCAGTAACCGCATCCTGCGAGAAGTGTGCTTTCAAGTCATGATCATCTGCGAGTTTTGGTGGCAACTTTATGGTGGCATAAGAGCGGGATGCTATTCCAAAACCAGGAACCGCTGCATTATGAAGCTCGGGTGCGTCCACGTAAATGCTCTCTCCAGTGGTCTGATCATGGCTTGTTATGTACCGTTTGACAGGAGAAGCAGTGATTGTGATGCCGCTGGTGGGATCCCCTGTTGGCAAGACGTCCATCATATGGTTTTGGCTGGTTGATCGTTGGCTGGTTGATCGTTAGGGGTAGGATTGGCAATGAAAGAGAAAGATATGCGGTATGGCAGGAAGAATAGCAGCTGCTAGTACGCGATTGGGGGACGTTGTGAGCACCTATATATCTTGGGTCTGGATCTTGGCGTTTGGAAGGCTGGTCGGATCGGATCTATTACCCCTGCTTTTGTATTTGCGGAGTAGGATGGGTTGTTATCTAGTCTTAAGTCGGGATGGGATCTCTTCTTAAGCGACAGAATTGAGACAGGAGATGAATTCCGGTGCAGATTCCGTCATATTGAACTAGATATTTTATGGAAGATTACGACTACTTTGAGGCTGGTAGCTAATTAGTGTTATGTTAGACAGGTCACACATTCTTACAACGGTGCTTTCTCTTCTCATGAAGTTACAAACATTCGATAACATGATTTTGCCAAGGACTTGCAGGTTTGGAATTTTCCACTGTCTACTGATGCTTTCAAATCCACGTAATTCAGTACGCCGCTCAACATGCTATATCACAGACCTGTCACCTTCCGTAGTGACAGTTCCGGCCGAGAGCCGGCCGGATGGCGTTCCGGTACAATTCCGAAATGCCGGACGTTTCTCGTCCTGTCGACCGTCTTGAAATATCATTCAGGCCTTGTAGGTCATTCGAGTTTAGAAGAAAACAAAAGAGAGTTTTGACAGTGTTATACAAATCTCCTACAATGATCTTAGAGCATCTAATCCCCCAGTCCATTGGCAACGCCGCCTTGTGGCTCTTCAGTGTCATTTTGATCCGTCTCTTGTACAACAAATATGGACGAGGCTTGAACAGCGTGCCTGGCCCTTGGCTAGCGGGTTTCACTGATCTATGGAGGTTATTCGTCGTCCGAGGTCGTCGAGCCCAGGAGGTACACATCGAATTGCACAAGAAATACGGGCCTGCTGTTAGACTGGGTCCTCGAGCTGTATCTCTTGCCGATACTGAAGCGTTGAAAGTGATTTACAGCCCAAGTGCTGGGTATTCAAAGGTATCTATTACTTTGTAACTGACCGCAAGATCACTCACTGATATCCCCTTCCAGTCGAAATTTTACCCAGTTCAGCAAGCCCTGGCCAATGGAAAGAGGCTCGAAACCATGTTCAACACAGCCAACGATAGATATCACGCCAGGCTCCGAAGGGCAGTTTCAAATGCCTACGCCATGAGTACACTCGTCACATTTGAACCGTTTGTTGACTCCACCTCGACCGAGTTTATCAAGCAGCTGAAACTTCGTTTTGCCGACCGTTCCGACGATGCGGGGATATGCGATTTTGGGGCCTGGCTTCAGTTCTACGCTTTCGATGTAATCGGAGAATTGACCTTTTCGAAACGACTGGGGTTTGTTGAGAGAGGTGTTGATGTTGATAATATCATACGAGATTTGGAAGGTTTCTTGAACTATGTCTCATGGGTGAGTGGCCTTGACATGATCACTGAGCAGCACACCTAATGAACCATTCACTCACAGGTTGGCCAAATTCCCTTCTTGGATTATCTTTTCATCAAGAACCCAGTTAGGATCTGGATGGCCAAGAACGGTTTACTCAATTCAAGCGCGCCTGTCGCTACCTTTGCCAGAAAACACCTCGTCGAGCGCCAGCGAGAACAAGAACAAGGATCAGAAAAGGCTCCAAGACGAGACTTCTTGAATCGATTCAAGGAGGCGCACAACAAGGATCCCGACTTTATTACTGAACAGCTGGTTTTGGCCCTGACTGTAGCCAACATGTTTGCAGGTTCTGACACAACCGGCATAACATTGCGAGCTGTCTTTTACTACTTACTGAAGGACCCTTCAAAGATGGACAGGCTGCTCAAGGAACTCTCTGATGAAAGCAAGGCTGGTAGATTTTCGAGGGACGACGGCCTTGTTCAATGGGAAGAAGTCAGAGAGCTACCTTACCTGAGTGCTGTCATCAATGAGGCTCTACGCTGCCACCCAGCAGTGGGACTTACCCTTGAGCGAATAGTTCCTCCCACTGGAGTTACACTGGCTGGACATTTTCTGCCAGGTGGTAGCATCGCCGGTTGTTCACCGTGGGTGATCCATCAGGACACAGAGGTATATGGCTCTGATGCCGCGGAGTTTCGCCCTGAGCGCTGGATCGAGGCGACACCTGAGCGACGGAAGAAGATGAACAGTTGCTTGTTGTCTTTCGGCGCAGGGGCTAGAACTTGCGTCGGCAAGAACATATCGTTGTTAGAGCTTTATAAGCTTGTGCCGACTATCCTCAGGATATTCGAGGTAAGAGCCCCGAACCTCTTGAATGCCCTTCATGTTCAGAGAAGCTAACAGTCGGAATTTGTAGCTTGAGCTGGTCAATCCAGAGACACCATGGAAGCTACACAACGCGTGGTTTGTGCGGCAAATGGGCTTCAATGTACGACTGAAAGAAAGAGAGAAGATTCTCTAAGACTGCGCGACGAGATACATCTTCAGGTTTATGTACAAACCTAGACATAGTCTATGTAGAAAGATATTACAAATTTGAATGCAAGTTTAGTGAAGTGCCACGTCCCTCTTCCACGGGGGACACAGTTGTTGATGAAGAGTAACTGGGTCTGATAACCTGTAACTATTAATAACACAAAGCAGCCATAGAGCCGTAAGAAATGGAACCAGGTAATTTTGCATCAGTCCTTCAACATGTTCTACAGGATAAAAGCTCATTTCCTCGGTGATACTTTTGTATGGCTCTTCAGCGCATTGTGCAGATAAAGTTTAACTAATAGTAAACAATATTGTATCTCATTCCAATGCACTAAGCAATGTGAAATTTCCCTTGTGGCAACACCGCTAAGCGGAGTAAAGATTCATCATGGTGGGAACCAAATCCATATCAAGATCAAACACACCATTCATGCCTAATGCGCCAAGTCTAGCTTCTCCAGGCCCCTGATCAGCCATTGGATTCATGCTTCGTGAAAAGTCAAGTCTATCATTCTCCATTAGTGTCGAAAATCCGGCATCGTTAGATCCAAAGCGTTCCCCAAATGTCTCAAAAGTAAAGTCTGACATTATCCAGCTGTTTCGACGATCGACACCTGGTTCAGCTATCCAAGGCGTGGGCATCTTGTTTAAGCTTGCGGTTGGTCGTTCATTCAAAGTGCTCAAAGTGTCGTTCTGGAATGAATAATAGTCTGTTCCTTGGTCCCTTTGCGGTCTTTTGCTAATGTCGACTGATAGGTCTTTGAGCTGATTCGGAAAGATGTTGGGCGTCCCCAGTCTGTATTGCATTTGCCTGGAGTCTTGATCTTCGGACTGGGGCGGTGTAGGGTGCTGTATCAACGGCCCTGTTATTGAATCTCGCCTGAGGTTGGATGGGCTTTGGCGATCTTGGCTGTCTTTCGGGTCTATAGCTAGAACACGTTCGACCAACCGACTAAGCCTGGAGACACAACGCATCATCTTTCCGGAAACCCAGCGCTTTTGGCAGTACTCGTTCAAACACTGGGTAGATGCAAGTATAAGATCTCCGTATCTTCGCTTGGAACCCGGTTCTCTTGAAACCAAGCCAACCATGACCATTGCGCAGCTGGTTACATAGTGACTCAGTGCGAAGCTATACTTGATACCGTTATCTTTTATGTTTTGATGCGTGATGAGGATCCGTGCGGCGAGGCTGGCACATTCTATAGATGATTCAAGGTCGTCCTCTTCTGTATGGTATATTGCGCTCGAACTGGGCAGTAGGGGTCTTCTTATTAAGAGGCGGAGATATGTACAGCACTGAGTTGTTTGTTAGCAAAATACCATGCACCAGCAGCAGGGCTGTCACCCAGAAAAACTCACATTATTAAAGAGGAAAGTCTGTTTTATTTGCCATTGAGACCTGGTGCTGAACTGAGCTTCATAGGAGACGTCGGGATCATATTGCAGGGTCCTTGGAACAGTGCTTAGCAATTTGTCGATGGCGGTATCGACGTATTCGACCATAGCTGACATGGATGCTGTAGATGCTCTGACACCATAAAGAACCTCCCACGTCTTGCCGGCTACACGGCAATAGCGTACCATAGCAATAACATATGGAATATGAGAAGGAAGCGAATCCCTGGCAACCTCAGCAGCGACTTCGTGTTGTAGATCTGTTATTGTTTCTTTTCTTGCAGCAAACCGAGTCATCCATTCATCACTGAGATCGAGAGGTAGTGCGGTATCGACGTTGCTGTCCTGAATGATGTATGGCTTGCCCGATTCAAGTGCTAGCCGGCGATCCAGCAGATACAGAGCCCACCAAGTGCGGGAGTACAACTGGTTGTAGTAGGCGGGCATACTTTCGATGGTACTCTGTCGATGTAGCCCTATCGTTTGTGCAACCGAAACAGTAAGGGCGTGGACTCTTGCTGCTTTCTGGTTTGCGTCTAGTCGGAACAGATACATTACCTAAACATGGTCAGTTAACATACGAATAGATCAGCTCGGTGTATTAACTTACCCTCACCATCAAGACCTGCAACATGTGCAACGACTTTATAGCCGTGTTGCTGGTCTCGAGTATATCGCCAAGAAGGCTCATACCAACATTATGCAAGTTCCAACCGGATGAGTCGATGCCGCTGGGGTCGGTGATCCTTGTTGAAATACTGCATCGTCCAAGGGCCAGGCAAAAACAGACCAACGCCAGCGACACCCGCAATTGCTCTCTTTCGGTCAAGTCCATGGATGAGCTGAGCCCTGGGTACTGCCACATTTCGTTGAATATTTCCCAAACTGCCGGTGGGTGTATAATCGGATACATCGGATGGACCTCGTCGAAGTAGACTTGCAGGTGATACCTACATTGCTGCTCGTCGGTGGTAACGCCATGCCGTGCAAGAAGACTCTCGAACCATCCTCTCTTCCGACCTATTACATCGCCTGGTGATGCTGCCGGGGGTTGAAGAGAAGATGCTGGCGAAGAATAATCCACGCGCATCGCTGACGATACAGATCCGTTGTGATCGATACGCTCGTTATCGTCTTCAAATGTCGGTGTCATGGTTATCTCTCCTGCAAACGTCTGTCCGTCCGTCTCCAATGAGTTCTGTAGCTTAGCGGCTGATGGCTTGAGTTGATCGTCAACAGATGTGGCTCTGGCGGAGTCGGCGCTGGGCGGTCGCATCAGACGTAGGTGACGTTCTACTGCCTCCAAACGAACTAAAACCTCGCGATTGAGGACACTACCATTAATAAGTACGTGGAATTCAGGAGGTGCGTAGGCCATTTACCCTTCGCTCGAGGCGTAACAAGCCTGGTCTTGACTCCCACCAGGACCTGTTCTCGAGTCACGTCGGACCTGCTGTCCGCCTCTTGGGGCAGACGACTGGCAAGGAAGTTGTTTTGCCAGGCATTGTCGGCATGGATCTCCTCCCTCGCACTGGCGTGGTTCAAAAAGTTAGACATTAATACATGGCTCGACGATAGCACAAAAATAACCAACCTTTATCTTGCGCTGTTGACACGACGTGCTGTGGAAGTTAGTTGTGCTATCCGGATGCACTGACAGGGCAGCAAAAATGGCATACCAAGCTCTGGATATGTATTTCCCTCTTTTCATCTTCTTTGCAGGCCGCTCAGAGGGCTCAGCACCAGCTGTGATGGTTTCTTCAGCGACATCTCGTTTTTTGGCGCCATCCTGGTCGCTGTGGGGAGTGATATCGGTCGCGTCGTGATTGTTCGAGGTGGCCTGCTCTACAGCTTCGCCAGCTGCATCCCAATCTTGAGTTTCTGACGGCGGCATGATGTCGATTGGAGTTTGAATGAAGACAGAATTCCTGCAGGAGCCCAGCCAACCCACCACAACACAACACAGCTTGCGGTAATCTCCAGAGCATCCGTACAGCCTAGGCTGAAATGACTTGTCTCTGTAGTGTGTCAGGGTTCCCCGCATCCCCGCGAATCGAGGCTTGGCTAGTTACAGTAGTGTCTGCTGTGTCTGGGGAACTTGGCTGATCACGCGGTTGTCTTAGATTGGGTGGCTTACTGTGTTCATTTGACGGAATTTGGCTGGAATTTCCGGGCAAAGGGGCTAAGATTCGTTATCACTCGACTCAATTGGCTTATCTAGGTTGCAGCCGACCTTGATAGAGTTCAGCTAGTGCTCTCATACTCTACACTAGTCAAGGGTCGGGACCGGAACTGGGGTGCCAGACCAGCCAGACCAGCTGGGCGATGGATTCTGCAAGGTTCAGGGTCTCGAACGTCCAATTAGCTTCAGAGAGATAGTAAAACCCTGAGACAAAGAAGTCAAGTTTTGGGGCTGAGCAGACCGTCATGACAGTGTGAGCACAAGATGGTCGGTGTGATTAGCTTGGGCTAAGTTGTTTTCCCAGACTCAGAAGCAGGTGAATTTGGGGAGATGAGATGGTCTAGGGTAACATAGATCACTTCGCTCTCCGCGTATCCTGTTTTCTACTGCTCTGATCAGGCTTGGAAGTGAACTTGTCCTTTGATGGATGGGAAGCTTGGTACATCTGTGATTGAAGCTGCTATATAATTTCTCTTCGTCTTCTGGCAAACATGACAAACATCTAGTTTTGTGGTTCAAGACCAAGATGCGGGAGCAATTTCTCACGAATAAAATCTTCCGCACCATGAAGCTTAACACCAAGTCTTCCCACTTCAGGAGTCGGAATATCAACCCCAGGGTACATTCCAACATCATTGTATAGCTTCAACATGATATCACGATCTGGAATCCCACAAGTCGGTTTCACCTTGTAGATGACCTTTTTTCCAGAAACTAGACGGATTTAGATCAGTAATAGCACCAGGACCGGAGCGCACTGTAGACATACCCTTCTCAAGAATAGCATTGATATCTCCCATTGTCTCCCGTGCGCCACTGGCGAGGAAGTATTGCCCATCAAGACTGTCTTTCTTATCATCCCATTGGTCAAACAGAGCTTTGGAAACAGCCGCAAGGTCCTTTTCGACGTAGAGTGAAGTGACTGCACCATCATAACTCAGCATTGGAGATTAATGTAAGGAGAGGAATTGAACGTACGCTCAGCATCAGGCCCGATGATGGGTCGAGTCATGGTAATTACATCAGCTTCACGGTCATATGCGGCATATTTTCGCGAGATCATATTCTCATAGAAGTTTCCGGTGCGGATGAAAGCCCCTTTGAGGCCAGCATCACGAATAACGGCATCGACAGATTGCTTCCCTGGTTGACATTGTTACTTTGATGGCTTTGAAATCAAGGGTGGTCTGCAGTACCTTCATACAACCGTGTGACAAACTTGCCACCAGAAATCTCTCGAGAGCTTGGCAGGGTGCTCCATAAGAAGCATTCAACTCCAGCTGCCACTGATGCTTCGACAATGTGTTGACCTTGTTTTTCCTCACTCATAGGATCATCGAGGACGGTCTGTAGGATTAGTACTGAGCAAGACGTATCAACATATTAGATTGGACTGACCGTGTCGTAAAAGTCAGTCACGGCAAAGACGCCCCAGACACCTTTGAAGGCTTCTGGCAAGGTCGAAGGGATAGTCAGGTCGGCTTTGACTAGGTCAGCCCCTTTTGCAGCCAATGCCTTGGCCTTGTCCGAATTAGGATTTCGAGTGAGACATCGCACTCGGTACTTGTCTGGATACTGGACCAGTAGGTTGGCAACAGAGCCGCCTAATGAGCTTGAGTCAGTCCTGTGTCGTTAAAGGTCAACGACCCTCTGTACTTACCTTGAGTTCCGGTGGCACCGAGGACTAGGACAGTTTTGGCCATGTTGAAAGTCTGAATAGTTGATAAGTCTAACAATGTGAAGTATTGAGGGGGAAGTTCGGAGCAAGTTTAGTTGATACAGAACGACAGTCAAGTCAAACGATGTGAGCGAGCGGTGACTTGGTCTAAGTAGCCTTGTCCACTACCGGTAAATATTGAGCAAGACTGCACTAGACAAGACAAAGCAAGGCAAGGCCATACGAGTTGAGTATGGGCCCCAGATACGTAATGTGGGGGACCTGGACGTGGGGCCCTCCCACTCGTGGGGCATCAAGCTTCTAGACCTTGGGTCAATAATGTCTCTACTCTCTAGTATGAGTGAGTAAAAGCACAAGAACTTGGTGTCCCAAGATTTCTTGACATCTCTTCATGTTCCTCTCTCATCCACTATCTTGAATGCACTCCTCGTGAGCTAATTTGCCTTTCCAACAATGTCAGACAACTTCCTTGCCGAGATCAAAAGTCGTCGAACTTGTTACTCGGTCGAGGCCAAATCCCCAATCAGCGATGCTCGAATCATCGAAATAGCTGAAGAGGTAGTCAAGCATACACCCAGTTCCTTCAACTGCCAGTCAACACGATTGGTAGTCCTCCTACGAGACGAGCATGTCAAGTTTTGGGATATAGCAAGGGAGTGCTTCAAGGCCACATTGAAACAAGATATCTACACTGATTACGAGAAGAAATTACTGCAGCGTCAGAAAGGCTACGGAACGGTAAGTCTACAGAATCTGCTGCACTCTCCACCCAAGGAGGTATTCTGATGCACAACAGATACTTCTCTTTGAAGACTTGGACACCATTCGTGAATGTCAAGTCAAGTTCCCAAGGTTCACAACGCATCTCCTGCAGTTCTCCGAGCACAACAATGCCATGCAAGCCTTCAATCTCTGGACAGCTCTCTCTCTTGAAGGGCTTGGTTGTAACCTGCAACATATCAACCCTGTCATAGACCAAAGGATCGTCGGACAATGGGATATCTCACCACAATGGTCGTTGAAAGCACAATTAGTGTTTGGCCAGCCGACCGGTGAAGCTGCTCACGATAAGACGTTCCTACCAACCGAAAACCGACTATTTGTGCATGGAAGCTGAGTCAACAAGTCAAGTAGGAGAGGCAAACTCCACAAAGATTACTCTAGAATGGATGCATCAATTCACACTATTTTACTTGACTTGTGTGCAACGTGAAGCCAATATCCATGAACCAAATGACAGTATTCCTCTCTTAAACAGAATCATGCGTGAAGCCAGACATTGCCTTCAAGAGCTGGAAATAGCTACACCCATCCCATTTTCCAAACCCATCCATCAAGTGAGCAAACTTTCTCGCCATCTTTTTAGCAGCTATACCACCAAATCCTTGGGCCTCTCCAGCGAAGGAAACGGGTCCCCCGTGCCTTAAAAAGACCCTTGCTGAATTTTCCAAAACCGATTCCTGTACAAGACTCGATGCTGTACTAGTAAGAACGCTTCCTGTGGCTCTACCTAAACCTTCCTCTCCCACAACTGTCCAATCAATATCCTGTAATAACTCGAACGTAGGCATACCAATGTCTGTATTCTTGCGACCAATAACAAGAAAGTATTGGCTTATCACAAGTGCCGATACAAACAAGACTAGATCCGGCCGAGTGAGGTATGACTCGCGGATCCGGCAAGAATCCAAGATATTGAAAACCTGAGATGCATGGAGCAATGCTCTCCGAGCACTACTGGATTGTGACCATTTGACAATATGTATTAAAGCAGCCTCAGCAGCTTCCAACCCATCACGGCCGGAAGCCCTCTCCAGGAGGTCTACATCTGCTGTGAGCGTAATGCATAAGTAGTGCCAACCGAGCGCGTTCATCCTATGTCTTCCGCCCAAGACACTAGCGTGCGTCTTTGGCAGCAATACGACGTCGGCTATGATATCTTTGGCGCTGCTATCCGTGGCAAGCCTTTCAACAGGGCTGGAAAAATGGAGCTCCGAGTTCTGAGTAATTCTATCTGAAAGTCTGGCTTGAGCCGCCATAACTCTAAGGTAGAGAGCACGGAGCAAGATCTGGGCTGAGTTATCGTTGAGCTTTGATGCTGAGATTGCTTGAAGATTCCGGCTATTCATCCGAGGCATTGCCAGTCGTGCACCCCGCTGGATGAAATGTAGAAAGCTTGAGGCTGTCGTCGCGTCATCAAAGAGGCTGTCATCACACGGCAAATGGATCTCGATCTTGTCTATCTCAATCACGCCGGGAGTGTTCATCAAACGGGCATACGCCATATCTAGCCAAATGAGACAGCATATGAGGCTGAAAACTTGTCAGTTGAGAACAGTATGACTTACAAAGCGGGCTTACCGTTTGATAGATTCGACCCGTGCCCATGCTTTCCAAAAGCTGTCCGGGTCGGATGCTCTTTGTGGGATTTGCACAGCTGGATCATCTCCATGTTCAGCGGTGAAGAAGCCTTGTTGATCAGCTATCTATTGGTAAGGATTGGTCAGACGGATGTTTTCTTTTAGGATCACGTGTTGGATGGCTCACACGAAGTGTCTGAGTACAGAGCATGTATGCTTGGTATTCGTCAATCTCACTCTGATCAACGTTAGTAAGAACTTTGGTGGGGCGTAGAAGGCGTAAAAGAGGTGGAATACATACGCGAAAGCCCAAGGCTAAATAAGCAACGATTAATGTAGCAGCAAGAGTAGTAAGGAGGTTGGAGGGTGCAGAGTCGGTGAGTGTCTGGGAGGTTAGGTCACTAAGACAGGCTTGCAGCAGCTTCTGGAAAGATATCAGTACGCGATTCATGACATTAGGTTGCGTGGTAAGTCTCACTTTCAGGTATCTGATGAGAAAGGCTCCGGCATGTCTTTGATCCAGATATGATAGGCCAACCAGACACATTGCAAGTAACAGCCGGCTCGGCGTGTTTCTAGCATCAAAAGTGCTCTTATGTATGACTGGCAAGATGGGATGAAAGAATTGAAAGTAAAAGTCCAGACACGAATCAAGAACTTCGACTGTAGGGATGGTCGTGTCAGGGTTATCAGGAGACGAGCCAAAAGAGTTATCAAGATCCTTGCAGTACCGCATTAAACGCATCCTACACTCATGGTCCACATGACATCCTGACACCTGAAGATCTCCAAAGTTACTGCTGTGCTGTGATGTCGTAAAGATATTATCAGCTTCGTGGCCGACAGTCTCGTTCCATAATCGTTTGACGATTGGCACTGGTACCTTTGGTCGTTGTCTCGACCATATGCGTTGAATTGTATCCATCTGATCTGCTGATATGGCCGTTGGGCCGCCGCTGCTTGAGTCAATGCTACTTGAGTCTACCTTTGTGGTATGTGTCGCAAATTCGAGACTGGGTTTGTCGATACTGAGGTTGTCTGTAGTGTTGAAGTTGTGTTGCAAGCCACCGAGGGCTGATATTTGTCCCAGATTGTATGAGGATATGTTGAAGTCGTCATAATCGTCAAAGAAATATGACTGATTACTGTCCCCCATAAGGAGACTGCATGTTAAATCAAGATCAGGTTCTGATTCAAATGTTGGAGAGACGAAAGGCAAATGGCTTGTTGGTGTCTCTCGAGTAGCATTAAGAGCCTGCATGGACTCTGGTGAACATTTCCGTCTCTTCGCCTGAGGTGGAGAGTAAAGATGGTGAGTTTCATCTCTATGGATTGGATCTGAGACACCATCGTTGCTTTGAAAGCTACTTGAAGAAACGTAATCAACTAGAAGCTCCAAAGAACTGTCGTTCAGAAACTCGATCTCATCGACACCAGCACGTGGGGTATTCGGCTTATAAGCAGCGGCAACAGGTGCCACGATGTTGGTGTCCGAATCGGAAGAAACGTGCTGGGGCGATACTTGAGAGGCGTGGTCTCGGGCCCCAGGGATAGTTGCATTGGCAGATAGACTTGGCCGTGGCTCTGCAGTGGACATGCATTGTTTCTGCTTGTTTATGAATGAATTGTCACTGTCTTTCACGACAATGGCATCCGAGGAGAAGCCTATAGCTTGATTTTCGTCTCGGCTGTTGTCGCTAGCTGAGCAATTGGTTTGTGAATGTCGAAAAAGAACATCACTATAATCGCGAATTCGCCATTAGCTTGAATTAACTATATAGCTCGCTCTTCATTTGACAAACCTTCTTGCATAACGTCTTCCACACTTGTAACATTTGAAAGGTTTCTCGCCCGTATCTACAGCTGTCAGGCTCACCCTAGGCATTTGCAACAACGCAACTTACGAGTTCTCTGATGACGCTGAAGATGTTCCTCTTTGGTGAATACCCGTTCACAATACGTGCATTGCCTGGGTCTACCTCTTGGGCGGGTGGCATGACCTAGCATGACGACTATGAGAGCAATTTTCACCTTCAAAAGTAAAGATATTGAAGAACCTCGACCGAGCTATTAGAACGCAGTACAGAAGCCATCACAGCTACAAGTCAGAGCTAGAGCTATCATCGATTGAACCAGGGTAAAACGAGCTTCCCCGCAATCAGGACTTTTGCTTGTGATCCGACATGACATGGAATTTCCGTTGCCTTTCCGGAACTACCGACAGCTCCCGGTTTTGTCTCGTCAGGGCGGGGTTTGTCTGTTTGAATTGGCCTATAATGGAATTAGCAAGTAGGAGGGACAATGACTTTATGTGAAGAGGGAAGCTCGGGTACATGGTTCAACGAGTGTCTAGCAAAGGGGGTGCCAAGTTTGGCCCTTATCCAGGAGCTACCCCACTACCCCAAGAAGATAGGGTCCATCCTTTTAGGGAATGTCTCTGGTATAAGTATCAGTGCGTGGGGAGTCAGGTCGAGGTGATGGCCCTGGTTCGGAATTGCTACCAATACAAAATTGTCCTTTCATATTTTAACGACCACTTTAAATCGTACCCGATTACTTTTTGCTTTGAACAAAAAGACAGTGAAAATGTTTGACTGGAATGAGGATTCGTTCATGTCAGAATGGGATGGCAAATACGTCTCTCCCAATGTTAAGCCCGGAGCACGGAAATATGATAGAGATCTCTTCCTGGAACTCAATTCCAAGCTGGCCACCTCTCATCCGGAGTTAGAATTATACAGCCATGCAATTATTGTATGTTTAAGATTTGGATGCACTAATAGAAACTGACGATAAATTCGACAGGCTGCGGCATGTTGCGCTGTCAGCCGTGCAGATGTCGTGGGGCGGTTCTTTGACGACATCAGCTACGATTTGACTCCAGAGGCCTCTCAAAAGACCTTCCTCTGTCTCAGAGAGGCAATCACCATTGTTTTCCCATACATCGGCATGCCGACTTGCATTCCCGCGTGCTACGGAATGATTGGCGTGGTTCAGCGAAAAGGTGCCGAATTTGCCTCGACAAAAGTTCTCCGCAAGACGACTATCGACGAAGAAGATGTAAGGAAAGGCAGCGAGCTCAGATCTCGCATTTATAGTGGTGTTGGGAATTCAGGCATCTTCAGTCTAATGGACAAGTACTTTACTGATCTATGTAAGTCGACCATTTTATATGATTTTCTAACCTGGAGCTTGCTAATCCTGCTTGGCCAGTCACATGTTCGACCGTTGTTACATGGGGGTATCTCATTTCAAAGGCAAACGAGGAGGTTTTCCAGCCTAATGAGTCGCATCTGATCATTGCAGCATCAATAGCAGCATTAGGCGCCACTCGACAGACAAAGAGCCATATAAAGGCGACTCTGGGCATAGGCAACTCAGTTGCATGTGTCAAGGACGTCTTGGGCGTTGTGAGGAAGATTGCTGAATGGGCTGATCGTCCCATTGGAAGTTTTGACGTGGACGGACTGTCTCGAGAGATTCAGGACGCACTGAACAAACAATGAATTGCTAGATAATCACCCTCGACCTTAACCCTAAATTGAAATGGAAATGAAAACATTCTGAGAGTTCGCGTATAATTCGAGTCCTTAAAGAGCGATAGTTATATCCTCAGTGTAATAGAAACCGCAATTCTCTTCATTCTAGACGTGATCATTTTAGCGTAAGAGAAAGAGAATCAGCCACATCCAACACCACTGGGTGGCAGGAAATGCCATATCAGTATGTGAATATCAACCCGGAGGTTGCAAATTCCGTCTCGGTCGACCGAGCCCGAGGCGGCCACCTTAGAATCAGACGTGGCCCAAAGTGTGACTGGCATAACGCAATTGACGCCCCACCTTGAGTAATGGATGAGGTGTATTTAAGTCCTTTCTGTTCCGGAATCTTAGCTTATCGACTTGGTTCTGAACTTGTAGGGCCGGTCATCCACTACCACTACTATTCCATCACCATTTTATAACTTCCACCGCTCAAAGACCAAACAACATGACTTGGAGCCGATTAATCAGATTCCTTGACGATAAGGATCAAGTCCGTCTTGGTGATGCGGCAGTAGATTCCGCTCAACAGTTTGTGAGTCTCTTGCAAGCTGGAAATCTCACTGCCGTTGAATTAGTCGGCAACAATTTGTTTGATGCAACACCGACTGGCAAAGTGGTCCAGGTGAAGAAGCTTCTAGGACCTTTGAGTCCCCAAGACGTCCCAGTCATACGCTGCGTTGGCTTGAACTACGCAAAGCATAGTACGTTACATACTCGTTGCTTCAGCGTTCTGGCCTTGTAGCCCACCGAGAGACGTTATGCTTACCCTCGCTGTCATCATCAGTCAAGGAAACGGGGAGAAGCCCTCCGCCATACCCGTCAATTTTCATAAAGCCATCTCGCTCCATCACGGGTTGGGATAACGATATTCCTATTCCCAGGATCGCGCAAAAGGATCAACTTGATTACGAGGGCGAACTGGTACGTTACGACCTCAGTATATAAACTTCAGCATCGCTAACCCGCCAAAGGCCATTGTCATTGGAAAGGAGGGAAAGGATATCCTGGCCGAAGATGCCTTGCAGTACGTGGCAGGATATACCGTTGCAAACGATGTCTCAGCACGAACATGGCAGAGAGACCCCAAATTTGCGGGAGAGGTACCCCAGTGGTGTTTCTCCAAAGGCTTTGACTCGTTCGCGCCGCTTGGTCCAGTGATTGTATCCCCCAGCGTGAGTAGACTAATACCAAAGCTGCAATGGAGTTAACTGAAAAGCAGGTTGTCGGAGCTGCGGATGATCTTGTTCTTCAAACAAAAGTAAACGGAGAAGTTCGCCAAGAGGCAAGCACTAGTGATCTAGTGTTTGACGTGAAGAAGATTGTCGCATTTGTGAGTCAGGGTACGACTCTTGAGAAGGGCTCGATCATTTTGACTGGGACGCCGGGAGGCGTGGCTTTGGGAATGAAACCACCTAAATGGTTGACAGACGGTGATACTGTGGAGGTTTCCATCAGCGAGATTGGCACTATACGTAACAGAATGGTATTTCAGTGATGGGCATCGATGAGGTGAGGAGGTAGAGTCTGATCATGATAGATATGATTCTCATACATAATGCTCGTCTCCAACCAGTTCTACTTTGAGCCTTGTTACGGTTCGACATTGGCATGTCCTAGCTTCTTCACTTTTCTTAAATCAAGTACTTCACTGAGTCCTAATTGCCAGCCCGAGTTCAATCTTGATCGTCAGCGATAATGTTCTTAATCACTTAAGCCCTAAGGATGCTATACTAAATTTCGTGCATGTTAATATCAGCAAAAAGCTTGTATGACAAGAAATTGATGGAGAAGCAGACTGGCATAGAAGTAGAACAATCAGCGCCGTTGGCATCACAATGGAAGTAAGTCTCACCTAATACACATGGGATCAATATATAGGTAAACTTCTATTTAGAGACCAGAACGACGGCTCCTTATTATCTATCTTAACCTCTGCAGCATGGCCACCTAGATGTATCAATAAAATGCCTGCAACCCTGTAATACCCTTACCGACAATCATAGCTATGTCTACGTTAACAGTGCAACAAACTTGCAAAGGCGTAACTTACAATGGATGTCAGACTGTCCTTCATAGGTCTGAACTACGAAGAGATTCGCGACGTGACGGCCTACTTCCAGTTAGAATCATTATGGCTCAACAGCGACATGTTGGCCAAAGCTCACCGATGTGATACTCATCTGAAGCAGCGTTTCTGGGGTTGATTGTCAGTATCGCTCAAAATGGAACAAGATAGGATACCTACCCTCCAAAGATCTCTTGCAATCTAGTGGCTGTCAGTCAAGAGTTGCTACGTGGATGGATAATCACTTACGTGCGAGCTCCGGCCAACGCCCGATCACAGTTCTGTCTTTTGATGATTGAAATCATTTCGGGTGCCAACGTTCCCTCATCCTTAAGTCTTCCAACTTGAATAGCAGCCAACGTGCCGTAAGCAGCATCCGTAAGAGCATCACTCAACTTCTTCTGCACGAGCTGATACTTTGCCAGTGGGTTCCCGAACTGATTCCTATCCAATGCATATGTCCTAGCACGATCAATGCAGTCCTCCAGTGCTCCCATGGTGCCAAAAGCGATACCATACCGGGCTGAATTGAGACAACTAAAAGGTCCTTTGAGACCTTCGACCTGAAGCATGTTCTCTTCTGGAACTGGGCAGTTGTCTAGTTGGATCATGCCGGTAATGGATGCTCGAAGGCCGTTCTTGTCTTTAAGGGCAGGCGTTTCGAGCGTTCCAGGCGGGCATTGGTCCCTCTCAATGAGGAATCCGCGAATCTTGCCCGTGGTATCCAATTTGGCCCAAACGAGAAGCAAATCCGCTATTGGTGAGTTTGTAATCCACGTCTTAGCACCAGAGAGGGAATAGTATCCCTTCTTTGTCGGATGTGGGCGAGCAATAGTCTCCATAGATCCAGGATCAGAGCCATGATTAGGCTCTGTCAGCCCGAAGCAACCAACCATAGTTCCTTGGCCAAGCTGGGGAAGAAAGCGGTCCTTTTGCTCTTCTGTACCATGCTCGGCGATAGGGCCCATAACAAGCGAGCTCTGGACAGACATACCTGATCGGTAGCCTGAGTCGACGCGTTCAACCTCCTTTGTGATAAGACCGGAAGCCACGCTGCTTACTCCAGCACATCCATGTGTTGATATTGTTGCTCCAAGGAGACCCAGCTCGCCCATTTCACGGAGGATATTTCTGTCATAGTCCTCACTTCGATAGGCGTCTATGCTTAAACATGAGCGCGAATACAATCATGATGAGTGCCACACTTACCAAGGACGCGAGGGAGTAATTTTTCCTGGCAATATGCCCGGGCAGTTTCTTGGATATCGATTTCGTCTGTGGTGAGTAAACTCTTTGTGGAAACAGGATCCTCCCAGTCAAAGCGGGCCAGTGAGGAATTTCTTCGACCCTGTTTGATGATTCGAGGGAGAAGGCGAGGTTGAATCCGCCTCTGTAGAAGAGAGAACATGATGCTGGTGGTGTGGATGGACGATGTAACTTTCTAAAATAAGATGGTTGTTTACTCTAATAGAGTCAACGGTTGAGAGGTGGCCAAAGCAAGACTCGATGTAAGCGCCTTTGAGGTAGTCTTGATGGGAATAAATGTGTCAATTCACGGTGGAGATAGATGTCGATGAAGATATTCATAACGGAAGATAGTGGTCATGTTTCTTTACCTGGGTGTATGGGGCCGAATCCGCGTGCGAATTCCGGCCTACATAATTATGTCGGCGTAATCGTCTCTTATGCCGATAATAACGAGTCTCTCGTCGACTCACAGTTACAGCCGTTGGCCAGGACCCTTGCATTTCGAGCCTCGGATGTATGGGGTACGGGATCAAGCCCCACGGTGGTAAACCATTGCTCTAGCTTCCACACTAACTTGATTTGTGGTAGACGGCTTGATGCTCTCAGACAGACTCGGCATTTCGGACGGAATATCCGTTGGGAGCCGGTGGCTAGAACAGCCTCGAGCTATTGGTACTATAGCCGTTCCTAATAGGGACACAATAATGGGAGTTCCCGGACCTGTCGGATCCATTTTGCTATGGGAGATCTCAACTCGAACTTTATGGATACGCTCATAGTTCCATATTGTTCACATTAGATAGATTTGGTGTCAAGACGTATACCAATCTCTGGCTTCTCATGGGGTAGGACGTTTAAGTTACCTGACTACCCGAACAAGCACATAACTGCCATTGAAAATGATATACGTGCTCTTTGAAGCCGCTAAGCATTCTACCTTTCCTTTGATTAGACCAGAGATACTCCGAATTGCAGACGGCCTGCACGTTGAGATTGACTGATTATTAATATCTGGGCACGACCATACGGAAAAGAGCTTTTATGAAACGGCTGTTTGTGAATAACTTCAACATCTATGGTAGAATATGATTTCCAACTCAATATCACAGCAGTGGCAGTCTTAATCACCTCTGCAGCTTGTACATCTACATTGTGACCCATTACGTCGAGTTAATTGCCTAATTTCGTGAAAGAACCTGCCGCACAGCTGATCGCAAGGCTGCCGTTGGGTCTTGTGGACGATCCATTGATCGCCAGCCAATATGACGATCAGGGCGGACGAGAAGTGCCCCACGGTCACTGATTTCCCGCCGACTTGACCACTCGCCCAAGACGTCGCTGTAAGTACAACATTGGCCGACAAAGTAGACAGGTAGCTGAATACCAAGTTCTTGGCTGACGATAGCAGCAGCCTCCTCCCAAGCCTTTCCGCCAATACCAACCACAAGACCAAAACTGCCATGCTCAAAGATATCAAGGATGGAGATGCGCTTCTTGTCGCGTTCTAGCCAAGCATGCGGTAGATAAGCACCAGGGTGCGTCGTAGCTTGGTAGTATAGAACCGAGTCACGCTCATATTCAGGAAACGGGGTTCCGTCATCAACAACTGCGACTGAGTTGTCGTAGCGATGGCCTAGGTGTACTCCCAAAGGGTTGGACCGACGGTTGCCTTTGTTTATCTGCTCCTTCAGAAACTCACGGCGCTCAGCAGCACCATCAGCGTCAGAAAAGAGCTCCTCGAGCTTCGCAAAACCCTCTTCCCGGGACTGGCCTCGCGCGAAGCCTAAAGCGCTGGGAAGACTCGCCATATCGTGAAGGGTTGTGATTGCGTGGTCGACAATTTGTTTGCCAATCGGTTGTCTCTCCTGGTTGTAGCTCTCAAGAATATCCTCACCAGCTTGTCCCTTGATGACCGCAGCTAGCTTCCACGAGAGGTTGTATGCATCTTGTACGCAGGTATTGCTTCCCAGTCCACTGGAAGGTGGGTGACGATGGGCTGCATCTCCAGCGAGAAAGATACGCCCGCGACGGTATTCAGCCGCAACGACGTGATTGACTTGCCATTTTCCCTTGTGTTTTACTCGAATGGGCAATGACTCTGGAATTCCCAGTGCACTGCGGGCATGGGCAATAACGGCTTCATCGCTCATGTCAGGCTCCCCGTCTGCGGCATTGTACTGCCGATTGACAACCCATTCATCCCAAGGTTTCTTGAGGATGCAGGTTCCCGAACCAACCCAGTATTGATCTCCTGGCTGTAACATCATGTAGATACAGGCAGGACGATAGTTAACATAGGGGTCAAGATCCATCTCGACCCAAGAACTTATCATATGCATAAGTCCAGGCTCGCCAATGAAGTTGAAGCCAACTTTCTGCGCTACCATGGACCGAGCTCCATCTGCACCGACGGCGTATCGGGCCCGGACGAGATATTCGCCTTGACTAGTCCGTTCACGCACGCGGGCCACTACAGCCTCTTCAGACTGCTGAATGTCGACCAGTTCGTGATAGAAGCGTATATCAGCTCCCTTCTCTCGTGCTTTCACCAGCAAGATAGGCTCAAGTACGTTCTGGGCCGTGTTCCACATCTTGCACGGACTGGCTTTTGCAAAATCGGTCAGCTGATGATCACCGCCGCCATAGCAGTTGTAGCGGCCAATTTCCATGCCCGTGAGACTAGTGGCCATGACCATGTTGCCAATCTCGGGCATGCATGTCCCTGCACCTTGAACGCGCTGCTCAATGCCCATATCACGGAAAACCTCCATGGTGCGCTGGTTGGTCACGTGAGCACGCGGGGCTGGCGATGTGCCGCTGTGCTTTGCAATAGCAAATACTTTGATGCCTTGTGCCGCGAGCATGGCTGCGAATGAGAGCCCGGCTACGCCGGCGCCCACGACGAGGATGTCGGTTTCGATTTCGGGCATTTTTAATGGTTGCGAGTCAACATGGCTGGGAAATGTTTAGTATGCATAATAGCTAAGGTAATCACCCAGCCCGAACTTACTTTGACTGGGAGTTGGTGGTAACCATGTTGATATTTGGTTGGGCTTAATCGTTGAGATGTGTGCTGGCTCAAGATGTGGTGTCAAGAACGAGTAATGATATGCAGCTCGAACCAAGCTTTCAGCCACTTCGATGGTGCAAGTCAAAGCTGGTTCTTACTGGTGGATGAAAGTGAAGTACTGTTATATGTGATCCTTGAATCCTCGTTTTTTTTCGCCCGTAGATGGTAATAGTAACTAACGATTAGTCCTTGGGCGGTATTAAAAGCCCATACTTGCAGATGAGCAACCGGAACGGGTGTCTCAATTTCCGGACTGGGTGCCGGGATGTGTCTGTAAGTGTCCGTGTGATCGTGCCATAACTAAAGTCAGTAGTCCTGAGGTTGCTCAGTAGTGGTAATTTCTCTAGCTCGACCATGCACTGCATTTGTTACTTATTGACCTTAAGACAGACTAGACATTATAAAAGTCACTGGGAATGTAATAGTAGAAGACTGTAGAAAATTAGTTACTTCTCTACGACTTGCTCTACAAGCCCGGTTCCTGTAATCATAGGTTAGAACTTTATCAGCCTCCAACAAATTATGGACTGTCCAATTGATGTTTCAAACGGACCTCGGTTGAATTTCTGCATTCTACCGTTTCAATATTGTCTAGAATCCAATGGGGAGGTTCACAACAACAGATGTTGCCCATAACGAAAAAGGACGGGATTTCGGGATTTCGGAATAGGTATCACCACAGCGGTTTCCTCTCCCCTCGTTCTATGCTCTCAGCCTACCACGTTTCACAAAATTTGGTTTGCTTTCAGGGCATTGTCATCTAATATTGGAACAAAATGTAACGATGATATTTTTGCTAGCACTCTCTTTGACGAGCTGTTTTGGGCATTCGGTATCGCAGGTTACTTGACCGAACAAAGTACTACCCGCGTAAGAAGCATGCCGCTTGCCTCAATATTCTAACTACTTTAAAACCCGGGAGGGCAGTAACCGGATTATCAATGTCGGTTTTGTGAAAGACCTTAGTGATCTGTCTCGCCTTACCTAGTTTCCCTACGAAAGTGCCATGGAAAAATCCAACATGTCAGAGCTGCCCTTTCAAGAACAATGTGGCTCTCACACAAACTCAAACACGACAGATCAAAAGCTGAAGCAAGATACCCGAGATGCTGTGACACCTTCACTAAGAAAATTCCCCTTCTGGTTCGGAGGTAGTGCCAGTGCAATGGCTACTTTGCTCACCCACCCACTTGACTTAGGTTAGATTTCAGACTCACTCATCATCCTACCACTCACAAATTATACAGTCAAAGTACGGCTACAATCATCGCCAATGCCGGGTCAAGCATTCATGGTCAGGATGACCGCTCACATAGCCACTACTGAAGGTTATCTTGGTCTCTACGCCGGCTTGAGCGCCGCTCTTCTCCGACAGTTTACCTACTCGACCATCCGGTTTGGAATCTACGAGGACCTCAAGCTACGGCTTCATCATGATACAGAGAGAGGAACGCACTCACCTTCTGCTCTAATCTTCCTGTCCGCTCTGTCGGGATTCTTGGGCGGCGTGGCTGGGAATCCAGCAGATATCGTTAACGTACGGATGCAGTCTGACATGTCCAGGCCGCTTGTGGATCAGAGAAGGTATAAACATGCTTTTGACGGTATTTTGCGTATCGTCCAAGCTGAGGGATTGGCTTCTCTCTTTCGTGGCGTCGGTCCTAATGCGTTACGTGCTTCTCTCATGAACTCTTCACAGCTTGCTTCTTACGATATGGTCAAGGCCTCTTGTCTAAAGAGATTTGGTATGGCCGATGATACAACAACGCATCTTGTGGCTTCTTTCAGTGCGGGTGTTATAGCGACGACGGTTTGTTCGCCAGTAGATGTAGTAAAAACTCGCGTAATGAGTTCAACGAGCAAGGAATCCGCATGGCATGTTTTGAAACGTTCGACATTGTCTGAGGGGCCGTTATGGATACTAAAGGGCTGGGTTCCTAGCTTTCTTCGTCTTGGCCCTCAGACTGTTCTAACACTACTTATCCTTGAGCAACACAAACGGCTGTATAATAAGATGAACCTTGGATGAGGCGGTTTTTAGCTTATCTCAATCTACTTCTTGTCGTCAAAATGAAAATGTGATTATACAAGCGCATGCATTAGTCAAGGAGATGTGGAGGCTGCTGTCACTTTGAGGCAGCAGTAAGATCCTCTTGTTGACTACTTATCACGACTCCGGTGACATTTTTACGCGTCGACTCCACATTATATTACAGCGGGTAGTGTCTCTGCTTGCGCCCTGTCTAGGCCAGTCTCCATCAGTATATGCCAGGAAAGATAAGGCCAAATATGGGCCAAGACAAAACTACAACAGAATTGGTGTGAAATTGCAGCTTGCGCCCAATTTTTCACTTGGCACGCATATCTTTACGAGATGTGCATTACTCCAGCATCAGCTGAGCTTGTCTTCGGTCTGAAATTCCGTCCGTGGACACTGGTCTGTTGGCCGTGGCAAGACGCCGGACTTGGCAAAAATTCCGGCCTCTAGCAACCGCTACGAAGACCAAGCCCCGGCGGCGATTCCTTGACTTCCGGAACCCCTTGCATAACAGAAGTAGTATCTCTAAATAAAAGGATTGTGACAAGTTACAGAACACAGGTATTCCAATTCTACCATCAATTGCACTGTTCCTCATTGCTTATCCATCCAATCTCTCCAGTATCTCACATTTCAAACACAAACACAATCAACCATGGCTCCCCCACGTGGAAAAGTCGCTTTTGTTACAGGTGCCAACGGTATTACTGGTAATGCCATTATTGAGCACCTCATCCGCAAACCAGAATCCGAATGGTTTGTCGCTCCGACTTCCTACACTACAACAGCGTGACTAACTCTAGAGGATAGGTCCAAGATCATTATCACGTCGCGACGAACTCCCAAGCAAAGTCTGTGGCAGGACCATCGTGTCAGGTTCATTGCTCTCGACTTTTTGAACCCCGTCGAAGAGTTGATTCAGCGTATGGCGCCTTTGTGCCACGATGTGACCCATGCATTTTTTACCTCTTATGTGCACACCGCAGATTTTGCCAAACTGAGGGATAGCAACATACCTTTATTCCACAACTTTCTTGTTGCCATAGACATTGTTGCTGCTAGTACGCTACAGCGAGTCTGTCTCCAAACTGGAGGCAAGGTTAGTACACCTCATACAACTGGCGTTTATTATTGGGAGCTAACGAATAGCTAGTACTACGGTCCCCATCTTGGGCCTACTGAGGTCCCTCTGCACGAGGAGATGGGCCGCTATGAGGACAAGGGCGAGAACTTTTACTATCCTCAAGAAGATTTCCTCTCCACGCTATCAGCCAAGCGTACCTGGGATTGGAACGTGATCCGTCCTAATGCTATCATTGGCTTTACACCAGCAGGTATGACTGACCAGTGAACAACGAAACCGCGCGATTTTATTGACTCGCATGGCAGGCAATGGTATGTCCATGGCGCTTACATTGGCAATCTACATGCTATGCTGTCGGGAAATGGGCCAAGTCCCTATGTTCCCAGGCAACAAGTTCTTTTTCACGCAGTGCGTTGATGATTCCTCCTACGCACCAAGCATAGCCGACATGAGCGTATGGGCTGTCACGGATGAGCATACTAAGAACGAGGCATTCAACCACCAAAACGGCGATGTCTTTGTGTGGAAGCAGCTCTGGAGCAAGTTGGGGCGATACTTTGGCATTGAGGTAGGTCATTCTTCGAATCTCATATGGTTTTATTCTACTAACATCATTGTTCAGATCCCAGAGTTTACTGAATGGGCAGCCGAGGGAAACGAACAGCGTATGGCCAACAATTTCCTCATGACGGACTGGTGTAAGGACAAGAAGCCAGTGTGGGAGAGAGTCGTAGCCAAGCACGGCGGCCAGCTTGAGGCTTTTGGCTGGGGCACATATGACTTTTTCGACTGGGCCGTTGGAAAAGCCTGGCTCACCATTGGCTCTGTTGCCAAAGCGCGCAAGTTTGGCTGGAAGCGCTACGATGACACATACGAGACCTACATCGAGACTTTCCGTGCATTCGAGAACGCCGGTGTTTTGCCTTATGCGGATGCTTGGAAGTCTGAGTCTAAGAGCCAACTTGGTCAGATCACGCTTGCACCTCATCCTGGCGATGCTGTGATCTTTCGTATGGCAAAGGCCAAGGCAGAGCAGAATGGATTGAGTACGAATGGCTTTGGTCATGACGGAGTCAAGAATGGACTTGAGAACGGACACAAGGATGAGAATGTTGCGAATGGGGACCTGGCTGTAAAAGCCTGAGGTGGTCATGATAGTGTGGATTTTGCCACTGTTATTTGTAGCCTTTTCGCATATTCTTAGGGTTATTACGATCGAGTCACTGTATTTATTTGCCTCTTATTACGTTTTGAGTTCAAGCATATTACTACAGCATTTCTTCGTCATTCGCAATGGCACATTTCGAGACGTGAATGACTCCATTCAGATTCATCTTCACCATCATCGCTTGCCACAGCTCTAGGCTTTTCCGTTCCCACTGTAAATAGTCTTAATATTCCATAACACCACCACATAACTTTCGGATTGCACTTTCTGATCCCAATCCTCGATTGACTTCTACGCGTAAAAGTGATTGACTCTCTTGGCATACACCAAGCTCAACATTTGATCAAGCTACAAGTGTTGAACGCATGGACATTCAAGATGGCTTCGGATATTCCAACATGCGCTTGATCTTGTGTCGGAATTTGCATTCCGTCCAGATATTGGTTTCCAGCACAGAGGCCTCGTGCCACCTTGGCTCTTGTGCCACTTTGGTGTGGTAGTCGACGGCGGTCTGGCCTCCTCGGGCCATGCTTTCCATGCAGGATAAGCGAGATTGGGCACGTAGCTTAGTCCTCATATTTACCATATTGAGATCAGTATAGCAATCCTTCATTGGTGTCGCAGTAGCAGCAGTCAGACTACTTTCTTGTCTTTATGACTTTGAGGCCATCTGCTCCTAGAACATACAATATGCAAACATAGACAGAGCATTTATTACCTTCCAGATGACATCTCTCCATAAGACTTCACAACCATCGAATACGAAATGCTGCACGCTAGCTTTATTAATCGTTCAGCTTGGCGTTTTAGGCTGACCGAGCTCCCGGAAATCCAGGAGTGTCCCAGAACAGCCTAACTTTAATCTGTAGTCAAGCCGGCATTGACGTCCCATCCTGAACGGGAGAGCTACTCTACCCCACGGGGCCCCGGATTTCGCAATTTCGGAACTCAGATCTTGGCGTCGTTCTCAGCCACCCTGGCATCAAGAGCAGAGGACTATATTTGTATAGACATTCTGGCCAGCTTCATATGTGAAATCTTCAGCGCTGGACTTGTAAGGCTTCAGATTTACTATTACTACTCATACACAACTTTGAAGCTACCATGGAGAAGCCAGAAGTGGAACATTACTCCAATGACGAAAAGTCAGTCGGACCTCGTGTGGTAGACAAATTTCCACCTGAGGCTCGAGCTGAAGCCGGAGTACTTCTCAATATTGAACGGGCTGAGGGGACCTCTCTTCGTCTTGCTGAGGATGGACATGTTAGTCTGGTCCTTCGCGAACCGCCATCAGTTGCTGACAGTCGATATCACTTTAGACCGTACTTTTACCCCAGCCAACGGATGATCCCAATGACCCCCTCAACTGGTCATCCCGAAAGAAGCATCTCGTCCTCTTCGTAGTGGCATGGGCCGCCCTCACTTCAGATTTTACATCTGCCGCTGGTAGTGCTCCAGTCATCCTGCAGGCGGCTGAATGGCACATGTCTCCTGGCGCAGTCAATCAGAACAACAGTATCAGCGTCCTCATGATGTGAGCACTCTTCCCTTATCTCCTATCATATTAGCTAACTTGCTTTCCAGGGCTATAGGCGGCTTAATCTGGGTCCCTATGACCTCTATCATCGGACGAGCGCCGACTTTGTTCTGGTCTACCTTGTTCGGCCTCGTATTCTCCATCATTGCCGCCGTGGCCCCCAACTTCCAGGTGTTTCTTGGCGTGCGAGCTATGCAGGGCTTATTCTTGACCTCTGGACAAACAATCGCTATCGCCTTTATCAAGGACATCTTCTTCTTCCACGAGCGAGCTCGAAAGATTGGCTTGTGGGCCCTCATGTACATCACGTCTCCTTACTGGGGCCCGTTGCTCAGTAACTTTGTTATTGGAGGCACCCACAAGTGGGAGGATGTGTTTTGGCTATCAGCCGGAGTTACCGCTATCAGCTTACTTCTTATCCTGGCCTTTCTTGATGAGACGTGGTATAACCGCGACGTGCCTGTGTCCGAGCAACCGCCTCGCGGCCAAGGCTTTGCTTCTCGACTCCTTCGACTCACTGGTGTGTGGCAGATGAAACATCACTCTACATACTTTGAGACTTTCTACGATGCCATCAAGAGAGTCTTGCTCATCTTGTCCAAGCCCGTCATTCTCCTCGTTCTATTTGCCTAGTAAGTGTCTTGTTCGCTTTTCGTGACAGTTTAAGAGCTAACAAACCCTCACCAGCTTCATGTGCTTTGCGTGGGCGATCGGTGTCAACATATCAACCGCCATCCTTTTCGGCCTCCCCCAAGAGATGGGTGGTTACGGCTACGACTTTACCAGGCTGGGATACCTACACTTTGCTCCAGTGGTTGGCGTCTTCATTGGCGAGATATTCGGTCACTTCTTCAACGACTATCTTACTCGACGCTATGTCCGAAAGCACAACGGTGTCTTTGAGCCCGAAGCTCGCCTCGTCACCATCTACATCTCCGCCATCCCTATGATTACCGGCCTGGTCTTGATGGGTCAGGCCTTGCATAAACATCTCTCTGTTGCTGCAATTGTCGTAGGATGGGGCATGCATAGTTTCGGAATCATGCTTGCATCCGTGGCCGTGGCTTCATACCTCCTGGATGCGTACCCTTCTGCTCCTGCAGAGGTCTGTGGTCTAACCAACGTATTCCGAGCTCTGAGTGGTTTCAGTGTTGGATATTACCAGCAAGAGTGGGGTGCCAAGGTCGGATATGATGTGAGCTTTGGGACTCAGGCTGCGATTGTTGCTTCGAGTATGATTTTGATTGTCATTGTGCATCGGTTTGGCCATGGTCTTCGGTTGAAGTACGGTCAGGTCAGGTAAAACCGCGATAGTCTTAGTGAGGGTTGGAGGGAACAGGCTTTAGTTTCATGGGCGGTACCGTGCTTTCAACATGTTGTGTTTAAGTGAAGATGGGGTTAGGTGGCAATAAAGGTTTAGAAAGCTCAATCAAATTGACGCGTCAGCTGCAACTCAGTAACGTCATTCCATGTATAACTGCTTGTGACTACGGTCTAGATATTAAGAATGTACATCCAACATGTTTGTTTTCCTACCATGAGCTGATTTATGTGGATCTCCAAGTCGCGTTTGAAAGGATAGGGGAAACTGTACTTACGTCATTGCCTGGCATAGCTAAGAATCGGCGGATCGAGGGTTGTTCCGATGCGATATGTGTGGTCTGGATCTTTCTACATCTTTATTCCACAGTGAAAGGCTTAATTATTGCGATAATTACTACAATAATTACTAATTGATAGAGTGACTCTTGTGTACTTCAGCACTATAACATCATCTGGTTATCGATGAACGAGTTATTATACATAGATCAAAATGTGCTTCTGTTATCCGTTATAAGCTACCATACCACTTGAGTGTAAATCGACACAAAGTTAAACTTGGCTAAAAAGGACCGAATAGTTCTATAGTAAACATTTTTGAAGCGCAGCTTCTTGTTTCCACTTACTTTAATACCTCTATTGCTTAGTTGCCTCTGTTGAAGATGGTTTTTAATGTCAGTCCAGGGTAGGTGACCTGAAAGCCTGAGTTATCAGCCACCCTAGCCACTCACTATGACCACCAGCCACAAGGACATTTGCCCAAGATCGTCCACCGCAGCAGTAAGGGGTTCTAAGTTCAATTCCCACCAACCTCTGACATTTTCAGTTTTAGTTTTCTTGTCACTTAAAAAACCCTCCTAGCTTACCGGGGGTTGGTCATAGCTATTCGCATGCTGCTTCCGGTGTCTACGGGATTTCGGAATGCAGCAATAGTAAGTACATGAGACTATGCCCCGATTAGCGGGACTCAAAAGTATATACTAACAAGCTACCACCGACTGGCATGGGGCCATTGGAGCCTGTTGGTGTGTGGGGGCCATCTCCTATTCGCTTATCTTGACGAGTTCACTGATGGGGACTCTCGGAACGGAAGTCAACTGCCATCAGAGCTTTCGAACCCTCGTTTCTTCAGAGTTATTGACAAGAGCAAGCATGTTTTCCTATGCTTTCCGGACAAAGCCGAAGTTGGAGATAATCAGCTGATCTGGAATCAGCAGATATGTGCCCCATTCATGGTGGAAGTCCAGTGCATATATCGCTATTCGAATTGCGTATATTTTATATGCTAGCTCGGCATAAGCAGACTGCCAACAATACACACATTCTTCTGTCTGGCGACCTTGGCTCTTCTCGCAACTCCAAGAAAGCACTACATTGCAATCGTCACGTACTTCTTTCTAAACCAAATCTTCTTTCATCATTGGGAACATGACACCAAATCGCCCTGCTGCAGGATTCCGAGAATACATTCCGCCAGCTGATGTTCCGAGGAGCAAGCAACTGGCGGCGTCTGACACTTACCAGTGGGCTAATATTCGCTGTTCTGAACCCTTCATGATCGGCTGGACGAAGGCTTGGAAGGAACTCTACGACAAACCATACAAAGGGATAACCACCGACGGCAATGTAATTCCTGGCTTGTTCCGCCTGGCAGACGAGAATGAAGATTTTGGAGCCCCATTACAAGCCTCGAAAGCAGCACAGGACGCTATCAATGCTGCATCAACAGAGGAAAAAGAGAAACTTGTCAAGCCGATTGATGCACCTGAATGGCGCTTTTGGCTCAATCCCGAGATCTACATTTTCAGACACGGTGTTCGACTGGAAGAAGCTTCCAAGAATCTACTCACTGCAATACATGGCCTTATGCGAGCAAGTCTATCACCCGAAGGCTATGCAAAGGCTCATGGTTGTATGAAGGTCAACCAATTCCTCGGCGAGGTAGTGAACGGGTCCAAGGTCCTGAACGAGAACTCGTACAACTTTGTCATTTTTGGCACACCCTCTCCTGGAGAGCCATGGGGCTGGCAGCTATTTGGACACCACCTCTGCATGAACTGCTTCGTCGTTGGGACGCAGATGGTGATATCGCCCGTCTTTATGGGCGCCGAGCCAAACATCATCGACGCTGGCCCAGACGAGGGCCTCGAGCTTTTCACCGATCAGGAACAAACTGCGCTGGGTCTCATGCAGTCGATAGACCCCGCGGTTCAGAAAGACGTCCAGATATTCAAGAATCTGAGTGGCCCCGAGTATCCTCCAGAGCGATACCATCGTGCCGACCAGCGACATCTAGGAGGTGCTTTCCAGGACAATCGCATAGTCCCATATGAAGGTGTCAGGGTGTCGACCTTCTCTGAGCCTCAACAGGAAGCGGTTCGTAAGCTGGTTAAGCTGAGCCTCAACTATCTCCCTCAGAAAGCATTAGCTGCACAGCTTCAGCAGATTGATACCCATTGGGATGAAACGTGGTTCTGTTGGATTGGTGGATTTGGAGATAGAGATGCCTTCTATTACAAAGTGCACTCCCCGGTTATCATGGTCGAGTTTGATCACCACTCGGGTGTCTTTCTGAATAACAAGGAGCCTTTGCCCTTTCATATTCACACTCTGGTCAGAACGCCAAATGGGAATGATTATGGAAAGCAGCTTTTGAGGCAGTATCTGGAGTCTAAGGACAAAGCATCGCGTTAGAATAATGTATTTACTATATCCAAATTTCTTACTACGAATGAAGCTTTAGGCTAGTTGAAAACAGCAAGATTATTGCACAACATCTCATCGTGCCCACCCTCTGCAGGAGCTCCTCCAAGCCTCTCACATCGACCTCTCTCTAACCTCTTGCATACAAGTAATCAGCAGTGAGATCGTAGTGTCTTTATCCTATCCTTTCGATCTTGCTCACTACAAGATTCATGCATAAGTCAAAGGCGGAGTCGTCACAGTAGGAATGTACCGCATCCTTGATCTCTGGCTGGAAGTCAGCATCCTCGACTGGTCCCATGACAAGATTGGCTGACTGACCCTCCAGCTGAAGAAAGATGTTACAACCCATATCCCTGTGGCTTGAAGCCTTCGTGTGTGAATACCTTTGAAAAAGCCCATCAAATAATGGTGAGTGTGACAGACAAACCCCATCGGAACAAATCAAAAGCATGTTGGCTTACTATTCGTGACACTAGGCACTGGCATGTGAAGAAGAGTTCAGAAGTTTCCTCTTGCCGTGGCGTACATTGACTGACTAAAGTTTATGGCTGTTTCTACAACACGATGGCAGATTGCCAAAGCTAAGGGTTAGTTGAACATTTATCTTCACAGTTCACACCATGTTCGAATAGACCGGCGGTTGATTTCAAATTGTGACTTCACACACTCCCTCAGCCATTGCTTACAGTTGCGTGGCGTTCAAATTAATGTTTCGTGGCGCCCAATGTCACCTGTCAGATGCTCCCACACTTGTTGGACATAGACTGGATTTAACTCAGATGCTTGCTACGCCTCTGTGTAATGATGACATTGTATTAAATCACGAACTGATAACCACTTCGAGATATCTGAGTAACTCATGCTTGGCTTTATAGTTCATCGCAGATCCTAACCTCGTCCAAGATCCTAGAAACTCATCTAAGATTCTATCACCTATCATCTGAAATCAATCACTATTACTCGTCTCCAAAATGGCAGAATCAGGGACCGCGCATAAGATTGTTTCTGTGCTTTTGCGCCTCGCTGAATTTGCCTGTGCTGTAATTGTTTTAGGCATTCTCTCGCGCTTTTGCTACGTTATCAGTATTGCGCAAGTGGAAGCTGATGGACGCATCGTTTATGCCATGGTCGTCGCGGGTATTGGTATCATCTACTCTTTCTTTTTCTGCCCACCGTTCAAATCTCTCTTCTTGAGTTTTCCCTTTGACTTTGTCATGTTTATCATGTGGCTTGTCGCATACTGCCTGCTCCAAACTGTACGAGCCTCCCTCCTGGTGTTGTTTGTGCCCATCAACTGATGATTTCACACAGAAGACGGGTAGTCATACTTGCTCCTCACGCTGGTATTATGACTATTGGGGCTATTACTGGGGTCGCTTCTGGCGTGTCGGCCCCATCGGCACAGTTGCTATCGATGGGGCTGGATGCGCTCAATGGAGGACCGTCCTGGCTTTCTCTTTTATTTCGTGGTTTCTTCACCTGGTCAGCGGAATTCTTGTAAGTCATTTCCATGTCTTCGGCTATGCGAATGAACTGACTGGCCTGTAGGGAGTATACGTCTTCCGTACTTATATTGAACTCGATGAGACCAAGCGTGACATCAAGCATCACGCTGAGAAACTCACACAGTAAGTTCTTTTTAGCGTTTGAAACTGTGCTCTGTAGACGCTGGACTAATATAATCTTCACCTCAGTGGTCACCCTCAAGCACACGGCTACCAACCTGGACTTGGAGGACAGAATGGCGCAACAAGCAATCCCCAGCCGGTAGTATCTACAAGTGCGGTCTAGTCTAGTCGGGGCTCGGTTTTATGAAGGGACTTGCTGGAAGAATGCTTCGACCGGCAAAGTCCATATGTAGTCTGGCTCTGAGTGGGTAGATTTGGTATGGGTAAATTGTACAAACGAACGCAGGATTCGGCAGAATGAAAGACGCGACGGTCAAAGATAGCTTAGGCACGAGTTCTGTGTCATATTTTGTATTCTATACCAGGCCGGTAATCAATTCCATTGACCCTCTTACAAGTTCTGATATTCAGTCTGGATATTCCTTGTTTGACGAATTACATGTACAGCTGCATTAAAATGACTAAGAAAGCAGCTCCCATCACGCCCGTCCAAGGTGCTACATGTCCTACGCCACTGGTAATAATCTGCTCCGGCTCATACAACTCCGGTGTTGTCGAGTTCTCTGTGCCATTCCAGCAGTACCTTGCAAAGCAGTCCACACACTTGGATGGTATATCCGTACCTGTGCGGGTAAAACTCCGTGCCAATACGGCGCAGCCTACACAAGCAGGCCAGTCAGAGTCTACTGTGCCATTGCCCATGGTTGCAACGTTGTATCCGTTCCGGATTATCTCGTCTCGTTCAGTGTCGCTGTATTCAAGGTCAAATGTTGTGAAATTGGATTGATATGTATATGGCGCGTTGGGTAGGTAGACAATCAGTGGTCCTGACACGCTCTTGGAGTCTTTAGCGCACCCAAAAAAGGTTGGACGCTTGTTGAGGCCAAGATTAATAAAGGTGTTTTGATCTGGGACCCTGGGGAACTCGCTATTCTGTGTCGAGATGCCTTCCTCGGACCTCTGATAGGTTGCCACGAGAGCAGTACCGTTTGGCCAGCGAGTCCTGGTGTCGGCAGAGCCGTCAACAGCAAAGATGACATCAACTTGGCGATCAGATAAGATTAATGGATGTAAAGGAATGTTTTGCAAGTCCTCACCGCCGTCGACGAGGGTCAGGATAGTGCTGTCCGCGTTTGAGTTGTTCCTGGGGTTGTATTTGTAGAAGGGGTTAGGCCAGTTGGCGATGTCCCTGTTTTCCTCGCCAATGTCTGCTAGGGTGTTGTTTATCGCCTCGAGCAAAAAGTCCGGAACATCATCAGCCTTTTCAATCTGTAAGAAAGCCTGGTTAAATAATGATGATGAGGTGCCCATGACAAACCCAGCGTTGTCCACTCCAGCGATACAATCTCCATTCCGCTTGATAGTACCATTGTCGAAGTCGGAGCCAACATATTGTAAAGGGGCAAAAGCGGAAAGCTCTGGATCATAGGAGCCCATCTCCCAAGGGTTGAACTCGATGATGGTCGAATTGCCTTCGATCTGAAGCTGTCCCGATGTCCGTTCTACAGCAACTATGATAGGCATAGGTCCATTCGCTGCAACAAACTCGGTGTCATTCGCAATTGATGAGAACGTATATGCTGAAGCACCATTTAGTGTTCTACGTCGATAATGAGTGTGTTGCTCATACCTGGCCCTCCGTCGCTTGCGTTCACAAGCTGATAAGACAATGCCCTTCCCCAGTAATCGGTTATAGACTTGTTGTAGCCCGCGTCGACCTTGTCTTTTACATCTTGGTGTAATTGGCGATAGTAGCGTGTTACTGACAACTCTGCTGGCCCTATATTCAGTCAGATGGATCAAAAGCTGTCCGGACTTGTGTTCAAGGGCATCAGCTGGAACCTACCTTCAATGATCGATTCATCCAATTGCCAAAGGCTGTCCAGAAAGCCACTTTTTGCATAGATTATAGACTCCACCGTCGTGAAATTCTGCACATAGAGACTTCCCACAACCCAACTACCACCGGACAGGCCACTGAGGTATGTTGCAGCCTGAAGGATACCGCCGAGATGGCCTTCATCTGTTGAACCTGTAGTTCTGTTGTCGAATGCGGCAATGGCACCGGCTCCATTTAACATTGCTCGATAACCCCCGCCAGAAATGGCAATGCCGATTCGCGGTAATGCGCCACCATCAGTTATGATGTTATTCACATACTCGTCAGTGTCTATATCGCCAATGCTGGCTCGGGTGAGGAAGTCCTTCAATGCTGAAATGGTGTTATTTCCCCGAAGACTTAGCCATGCCGTTTCATTGGCTGACAGTGTTGTTGCTTCACGAATAACAGGGCGTCTTTCTGGGCAAGTAACTCTGCCTGGAGCGTAGCCATCAGGGGCATTAGGAACAGCTCTGGGCACAGAAAGTGCCATATGTCCCTCATCAGCTTCACATTGTGCTCCTAAGCCATAAATTCAGTTGAGAACGAATTTGATACTGATGTATCAACATACCGATGAGCGAGGCCAGAAGCACTAACAACTGAATCAACCGACTGCAGGCCAGCATTTTTCACTGTTAAAAGCAACCTGTAATGCTAGTTTATTTGAGATTCACAGCAGTCAATGGGTTAAAGATGAGTAGGGAAGTGACAAGACAATCGCCAATGGCTGATGAGAAGTTCTGCGTAGGTAGTACTGTCCCCCTGTTTTCTGAAAGCATTATCATATGACAAAAGCCTCAATGATACCAGTGCTACCGGTACGTCCATTCTCGTGAACTTGTTTGTATTCGGTAACCCTTTCGGCTTGATCCTAACCACCAATTAAATAAGGCTGCGGGGTCATCACAAAGTAGCACCACACCCTGGCTACCTACAACGTCCTGATTGTCATATGTAAGTCAGCATGCGTGGCTGAATTTAAAAAAAAAACTAAAAACAAAACTCAATCTAACCATGTGGTAAGCCGCTAACTGGAGCCTCCGCGCACTCTAGGGGATACTTGGTCACAGCTGCCAACACACCATCCGTGAATCTTGGATCCGCTCTTAGAGCTGGCTCTATTCAAGCTGTCAGACCTTCAGGTACAAGGCTAGTATCATAAGGGTTCAACTTACCGAATACGAAGATGACAACAGCCTGATTTCCCTTACCACCCAAAACTTTGACTGTGAAAGTGCACAACCCACAAGAGTAGTCAAAGTTGTTTGGCCCAACATAGGGTACGTTCCACAGAAGCGTTAATTGATTGTTCCCTTCGAATCCAACCACTCGGTATGTGATAGAGCCTTCCACCCTCCCTCCCATGTGGCTCGACTTGCAGCGAAACATGCCACTCTCTCCTGCCAATATCGTTTGTGGAGGTTGTAATTTCGGGATGTCCATCAAATGGCCATGCTCAAGGATCGGAGATTTGCTCTCGAGGTTGAGCTCCTCGTTAGTATGGTTGAGAAGCACAACTAATAGCTCCCGCGTAGCCATCTTGCTGTTGGTTTAGAGGTATACCCCAGTAGGGGTCCTCGATGTTGCGTGGGAAGGCAGTGGACAGTAAATGAAAGGCGATGGAGCAATAAGCAGGTTGAATGATTTGGGATATCAGACCCTGATAGTAAAAACATCTTGCCTTCATATAGTGCTTTATTTCTTGGTCTAAGAAAGCTTAGTCTGACAGTGGTTACTAACCTCAGTTGAGGCACCATAAGCTACTCATGCAAGCCATGTTCAATCTTAAAGATCTTTAAAACCCCTACGTAAGAAGAAATGTGATACTGCGTACGAAGTTTGCTCGCTTGACACCACACCACGGGCTAGTTTAGCAACTTGCGGCGTTTAGCTTCAGCCAACGTATTGAGCAAATCCGGTTTACAGCCAGAGCCCTCAATTCAAATTAATTCTACTTCTTTCCCATACCACATGGGCACTTTTGCAACAGTCCCACATCACAGCGAACGGATTGGGAAGCCATAATCTTCATGGCTGGTGCTGACATTCCGTGCAAGAGCGGAGATTTATAACGCCTCTGATGGAAATTACGTGTCACTGCAGCATCATAGTCTTGGAGAATTACTGTATTCTCTTGCTTGCGGAAAGTAAGTCGTTCCAGAAGTCTGGCTATGGAGGAGAGTAGCGTAAACGTAGGGACGGAGCTGGCATGCTATAGTCGTATTTCCATTCGCCACAGCCTCTGATCCTAGGCCTTAGCCTGGACTGAACAGTATATCGATAGTTCCATCTTGGGTATGGACTGTCAATGAAGGGCCATTCGAGTTGTCGAGATGACGAAGTACTTACTCGGCACCACGACAGAGAGGAATATGAGAAAAGAAAAAGGTTGTCGCTACGTGAGATCTTGCCTGTGAAGCGAGGGCCTATTGAGCGCGAGGGTTAGATATGATTGGCTATTATTGTTGGGCCTGCCCATACGCAACTGGATTCGACCCGCCATTTCTTCAGCGGCTTTCGGGCGATAAAGGCGACCCGTTTACGTCAAAAACGAAGACAAATAGATGGTTGAAGAATGTCGTTCGTTATCACTCCCAGGGTGACGAACAACCTTTATGCTGATTACCTCCATAGGCTTCAGATGGTTTAAATTTTGACAGGTCTAGCTACTTAACCCAGTTCATGATATCGCGGCCTAAAAAATGAACAGCGTAACCTAATACCCCCACGCCGAGCTGACTTATCTATATGAAACCTGTTGTAAAATTATAATCACTAACAAGCTGGGGCGTGTTTGAACGTGATAGTCTTGGTTTGTTTGAAGGCGAGGTTCACTTATCAAGTTTGGCCAAGCTCAGGTGGAAATTCGCCGCCTTGGAGTCATATAGTCTAAGATGATAAAAATACTTGATACACTTTAGGCCTAAATTGCAAGTAGAAAACGTCGAATTATTTCTTAAGTATAGGATTTATTATAAAGACGCGTTGGGAAGTAATATTATGGCCTTGAAATAGTGATTAAATGCTGATCAATTCGGTTTTGTGGGATGGCGCAATGGCGATTTGGTAAGCGCTCCCAAGCGATCCAGCCGACCCAGCCGAGAAAAGGATGATTGATTCATGAAGTCTTCAAGTTCCTGGATGAAAAAATGCAAGTAACACTGCCATGACATAGAACGAAAACAGGTTTCTTTCCTCATCAGCCAGCTTTCTCTCCACTTCATGCGGAGCCTCCATCGCGAGCGACCATGGACTTGTTTCTGATATTCTGTGGGCGAAACACCTTTCCAACCGAGCGGAGCGGACTTTTCAGCCGATCCAGCCGACAGCGGCTACTAACTTTCGAAACTACTATGAAGCAATCATGAATGGGAAGAAAACCGACACAGTTAAATCACGCAATCGCGGAGGGGGAAGAGTCCAGACGTTATGCAGACAAATTCTTAAAAGTATAAATTTACCCAACCTCTTCAGACCGGAGTCTAAAGAAAGCTATTAGATACTCAGCGGAACTTTGCCGAAAGTCAGGACCCTAGCATCAAGACTTAAAACAACCTGCATCATGGCTCCCAATCTGATCGACGACAATAGCTCATGGACTGTTTCTGGCAAAGTTGATAAGAGAATCTTTCCAGACGGCTTTAAGACCTCTGGACAGCACGAGCCTGTACACTCAGCTATCCAGCCGTTCGAGAACTTCCCACAGCAGATCAAGGGTCCAACCGCGTGGGATGCGCAGGATTGCCAAAAGAACCCCGAGAAGTGGACACATGCTTTCACGGAAGAAGAGATTGCTGAGATCGAGGCTGCAGCAGACGAGTTCATTGAATCTGGAGTGCCCTTGACAGGGATTTCGAAAGTTGGTCTCCCTTGATGGCATCGACGTGTGCTATGTTGACGGTTTCAGGATCTTTTCACATTGCCCAAGCTGGAAGCTTACATGCAGGAGCTCCGACAGAAGCTCGTTAATGGCCAAGGTTTCTGGTTATTCAAGGGCTTACCCGTTCAGAAATGGGATTTACAGAAATCTGCTACTGCATACATGGGCCTTGGAACACATCTAGGCTACTTCGTGAGCCAAAATGGTCGCGGGCATGTTCTCGGTCATGTCAAGGATCTTGGGGAAGATCCCACTCGCACGGACAAGGTTCGTATTTACCGAACCAACGCCCGGCAGTTCTTCCACACTGATTCCGGTGATATTGTTGGACTTCTCTGCATAGCCAAGTCCAAAGAGGGCGGGGAGTCGGATATCTGCTCTCAGCATCACATTTTTAATTGTCTACAACGCGAGAATCCTGATGTGGCCAAGCTATTCTGCGAGCCTATCTGGTACGCGGACCGCAAGGGCGAGGTATCAGATGGTGAAAGATCTTGGATGCGTACCGCTATCTTTTATCTTGAAAACGACACCGAAGGCAGCCCACGTGTGTACGGAAAGTTTGACCCCAATAACGTTACATCACTGCGGCGCTTCAACACTGGCCCAGATGCCCAGATTCCTCCATTATCAAACGCTCAGCTTCATGCGATCAAGGTTCTGGAGGATACTTGCAAGCGAGAATCCCTGCACATGATCCTTGATCCTGGTGATATCCAGTTTCTCAGCAATTCACATGTGTTTCACGCTCGAACGGCCTACAAAGACCATGAACCAGGCGCTAAGGATAACAATGGAAACCTGAGGACTCAAAGGCATCTTATGAGACTCTGGTTGTCTGTTCTTTTGGATGAGGGTGGTTGGAGATTACCGTTTCCTGATATGCATGACAAGAAGCGTGGTGGTATCCAGGTCAATGACACACCACCGAAATACCCTCTGGATGCCGAGTAGTACTTTGTCTGAGGAAAAGGTTAAGGTGTTCAAGGGTACGCGAGAAAACAAGAGCTTTCATGGATTTTTTTTCTTTATATAATGCATCCAGTCATAAGTTGTGTGTGTTTCAGTGGGACGTGACTCAAGCATATTATCCCATCTGTGATGTTCCTATCCACGAGACCGACCCAAAGTCATCCATTCCTGATTCAAGAAGCATTTCTGCAAATTGACAGTCTCGTGATAAATCAGGCTCAAAAAACATGTCCAAGTTGTGACTAAACCCCCCAATACCTTCCCCGATTTGCAATGGCTGCTCTATGGCCAGTGGTACGTCTGCGGTGGCCGATGGACGGTTAGGTACGGGCACCACTGGAACATGGCCGTCAGGTATCTCCTTCCGAGCCATGCGGAAAATGGAAAGGGGGTGGAGATCAGAGTCTGCTGCCCGTTGGGGTTCTAATTCCGAGCCCCTGTTTGGGAAAGCAAGGTATGGATCATCCAAGATAACATTTGGTAGCGGTAGAACATTATCGGAGTCAACACCTAACTTCTGAAGCATGCTTTCAGCACCGCGAAGCTGTCGCAGGAAATAATCAGTAGAAGTCATGGAAACAGAAATATCCACTGACAAGGTCTTTTGCCATAACATTGGTAGCACACATCGTCTTCAAAGCTTTCAAATTGCTCTGCAGGTATGGTATCGTGCTGATTACTAGCTGCCGTTTATTCATCCCCAAAGGATCAGTGACCTGGGTCAAGTAAAAGAGCATCACACGATTACTCTCGTAAGCGATGGTAGGGAACCAAGTGTCGGCAATCATTCTGGGACCATGCTGCTCCGCTTCTGCAATGATAGCAGCTAGAGTCCGTGCTTCTTTGAACAATGCGTATTGTAAGTGTCCCTGGAAATCGTGCCTTTCTGGAGGAAAGTGGAAGGGTGATCGAAGCTTGAATAGTTCTGGTGTTCCTATCCGATAAAAGTCCAGCATAGTCTGATGATAGGCACAGTGAAACAGACAAAGTGCCCCAAGTTGTGATGACTCCTTGCGTATATAGATATTGGAGGTGGTAAACTGAAGCTTGGATGGAAGAGATGAATACCACATCTGTAATTCTCGGTCTAGTTGTGCGAACTCTGAGTCAGGATGCCACGGCAACGTGGCAATATCTAGATGCTTGATATACCACAGCACTCTTCGTCTGATCTCAAGATGTTGAATAAAATAGGCCAGTATCCCCATGTTACTGTCAATGTCTGCTGGAACCATATCGCTGGGGACAAAATCCAAGGGTGAGCCGTTAAGTGTCCTGGTGATACAGGGCCGCTGGTGGAGAAAGCCTCGCTCATTGCATGGTAATTGGATCTTGATATCTTTCTCGAATATCAGCGTTAGTTGCTCAACACCATTGCTGCAGAGAACATCTGTGGCATAACAGCTCCACATGAGTCGTCTTCGAGACTCACGAGCTGTGACTGACAAGGTGTTTAGTGATTGATCGAAAAGATCAGAAGAATATTCAAGATTGAGTTGCAGAGCTTGCGTCATCCGAGCCATTAGTGCACTAAAGACAAATGCTTGAGTAAAATTGGCCATACGGAGGGCGTAGTCGTAGAGTAATTGAGCAGTCTGGATATGTGAGTGAGGCTTCAAGTACGGGTCAACCTGACTTACCATCAAGCCATTAACAGAAATATGATTGGTATTCCCAAGAAGTAACCGCTCTGCTGTTCTCGCCCATTTAGAACCAGCCTTTAAAATGAAGGTTTTAGGAAGTTCCTGAACAGTATAGCTATAGTCAAGGGCAAAAAACCTATTTCTCATGTAAGTGATGCCAGTTATTTTTGTGTTCGAACTCGAGACATACTGAGCTCCTAGTGTGCAGATGATATGTAACAAGGCATCATCCTGCCAACAAGAATCATTCTGGTCGTTCAGATTCTGCATGAAAGTGGGTTTATGGATAAAGGAGAAACATCGAATTGGATGAATATTTTGGAAGTAGTGCTCAGCTAAGGTCTTGATGTGTTTAGTGCTTGGAAGAGTGGGATGGTTTAGCCTTGGTAGGATTAGTATAATATTATAGAAAGCTTGTCTGTTACCTACCAGTCCAACGACCCAGTCGCGGATAATGATCCTGGTATTTGATCAACAGGATCCGGTTCTTGATGGAAGGCTTCAAGAGATCCCGACGCCAAGCCTTGATGTGCAGTGTCTTCGTAAGAGCAACGGATCTGTTTCTGAAGACATCGCTCGCAAGAAGGCCGCCCGAGAGTATCAGCAACGCATTTACATCTTGCTACTCGGCAGCCATTACATGACCTTAGGTTTCTTTTACCAGTTCTATGTCTTGGTACTCGTTCAGGACGACTATAAGTGCACTCTAGATGCAGGCTTTTACAGTTGCTACAAGTGTCCCGACCCTCATCGCGTTTAACCTATTATGGCTTAGTCATTATCACTAGCAAAGGAAAAAAACAGAGGCTTACTTTTCTTGCACGGCAAGTTATACAGCCTGATCAAACCTATTATTAACCCATTGTCACATGCTTCGGGAATGTCGTCGGTTGGTTCAAGCTGGACTTACCAGTTCGGGAGCGAGATTTCTTAGGCTTTTGATGGTCGTTGGACATATCAGAGACATGTTGCTGGCCAGAAAACCTGGTGGTGTTGCCTTGAGGTTTGTCCATTTAGACTCAGAGTTGCTTCAGGGAAAGGCTTCTAGTTGGAAAATGGCTTCAGCGCAGTGCAGCCGGAAGGAGGTCGACACAGTTTGCTATGATGAGCAGATTATTAATGTATATTGTTTGGGCAAATACTGTGCATTCATACTCAAAGAATGAGGTCTTCTAAGAATGTTTGGCAGTATATGACTTTCGTCTCAGTCACGGGCCATTGATGAGGAGGTGACAAGCCCGTCAATCACGACATACAATTAAACAAAATTTCGCTCATATACACATATAATTGTTAGATGCATGGCCCTTGTTGCACATATTCCCGGTCATTCGTGATAACAAATCAGAGATATCGTTATAAGCGGGTGACAGCATTTCGTCCTCCCAATAGGGCTAGCTCGCGGATATCGGCTAATAAGCCTCCATTCCAACTTGGGGCAGGTGATTATGAACTGTTAGCGCGAAAGCAACGGGGCTGAGAAGAGGAGGATCAGGACGGCGCATGGCTGCCGTTAGGAGGGAAAATTGATATATATTTCCAGGAACAGCAACAGTACACTAACAGCTTACCTCTGATGCACAACTTTCTTTCATGGTCCAAACGTCTACGTCGTTACCTTCCAATACATTCTTGAATCTTCAGTAGTAAGCGGCCGACTGTGATAAGATCACGTTAGTAAACAATGTCTCAGATAGTTCCAGCCATATTGTTTATCACTTTGGACTAGTTGCGCCCATATCACGCTAATGTCAGTGTACACAAATCGCAGACGTAAGTCTTGGTGAACTAAGGTTAGTGAGGGCGTTTTTAGAGAAGCTGAATATTGAACTAAATACACGCTATTGGACGTTTGGGGAAACCATTTGTGAAGAAGCATGCGTCTGTGCAACGTCTTGTTGGCCGTCTTGGGACGAAACTGGTTTTCATGAATTTTGAAGTCAGTCAGCCCAAATTTACTACTAAAACGACTTTGTCTTCCCCAAAAAGAAACAGAAACCTTGCACCATATTGTCATCCTCAGCTCACAACTCTAGATAACCCCAACAACTCCAACTGGGCAATATGTCTTTTTCGGCTAGCTCAAAGCCAGGACGCGCGGCAGTCTGGAAGCTCTCGCCTCCCACGAGTATCCATCCCGTTGAATCCACCATGATACCCAACGATGGAAGCAGAAGGGAACCAGAGTCCATCATTGGAGAGGATCAGCGCTCTCTGGTCGATTTCGGCGACTTCAAAGAAGGGGGAAAGTACCGCTGTAGGTCACATATATCCAGCAGGTGTAATAATAACCACTACATAGCTAACTGATGCCACAGCCATTGTTAAGATTCAGACCAGATTCGAGAATAGAGGAAAGTCGGTTTGGATGATGGGGACCGGCTGGCTCATTCGTCCAGATCTCCTGGTAACCGCCGGCCACCTTGTCTACGATTGGGGGCATCATTACGGAGCGGCCACTCAGATGAAATGCTACATCGGTTACAACGGCCGCGCTTCCGTCAGGACTGCTCAGGTCCAGGCGCGATATGGCTATAATGTTGCCACTACCGCGGAATGGGTTGAAACGGCTAGTAGCCGACTACGCGACGTTGCTTTTGTTCAAGTTGACCGACCTTTTACTGGAAATTTGCGGATTTTGAACTACATGAACACTCCCCTGACAGGCCACAGGACTCTGCTTGGTGTTGTTGGATACCCTGGTGACAGAAGCCTCGACGATGCAGAGACTGGTGACAACGAGTCAGGTGCGCAAATGTATGAGGAATATGCCAAGACCGACTACGATGTCGAGGAGAATCGTTGGCATATGCTTGAGTACCAAGTCTCTACTTATGGGGGTATGCTTCCCAAGATCATCTCTTTACATGACTTATTTGCAGAGCTAATTTTATTCCAGGACAGACTGGTGCTCCTATCTTGCAAAATTCCAATGGACAACTTACCTCAATCGGAACCCACTGCTATGGTGGCGGTGGTATGGAGGGCAACTCCGGTACTTCAATTGGCAACGCTTATGGAAACAACTACGATGCGTTTATCAGCCTGTTTAACTCTCCATCGACTTTCTTAGGCAATGGTGAAGTCCGGGTTGTTGATACTCAGGCCAAAACCAGCAACAGTCAACGCACCTTTGGTGATGTCCCTGATAACCTGAGTAAGCAGAGAGGCGTTAATGGATACGGCAACCTGAACAGAGGAAGCTCTTCTAGAACAGCCCGGCTCACAGAATTCGACCAGGAAAGTTTCATGGACGCTTTTAAAGCTGTGGCAAACGTTGGATCCAAGCTCATTCCTCTTGCGTCTCCTCTCCTAGGCCCTGTTGGTGGCGTCCTCGGTTCTGTAGTTGGAGGGCTTCTGGGATCACTTGCTGAAAGTCGAATATCCGAGAACCCTGACATCAACAAAAACGGCACTGCTGAGCGCGCCATACTCGCTGAGGCTGCCCTCCAAGCAGTTTTTGCCTCGGAACAGAATGAAGAATTGATGGAGGTGGTCAACAAGATGGAACGCATTTGGCGGGTCAGCGCCCCAAATATCGACTCTCTTGCCCCTGCTATTACTCCTGTCGTTACTGAATGCGGCCTGGAGCTTGCTAGTTTTGAGAAAGGCCGTGACTTGTCTCGAGAGGATGTCATGTTTGAGCCTCGACGTCGTGATCTGGGAATCTATCTTCCAGAGAGTGTCATCAATGGCGACGAAGCTGCCTTTATCCAGGGCCTCATGGGCCCAACCAGGCAATTAAATGACGAAGAGAGCATGTTTGACTGGCTCGGCTCTGTCTTAAAGACCGCAGTTTCCGTTGCTAAGCCCATTGCTTCCCAACCCGCTTCAGCTGCTCTAGCAAGTCTGGGAGGACCTAGCAAGGAGACATTTGGTACCAGGTCGATTAACTCTGAGTCTTTCAATACACACGAGGAGGCTACTAAAATTCTACTGAAGCGTGCTGTGTTGGGAGATGCAGCTCTTCAGGCCTTGATGGCTCTGCCACGCCAGAAGCTAGCACGGCTAAGTCCTACCAACCCAGAGACAGGAGACGTCGAAGGAATCTTCGATTTCATTAAGAGGATTGTTCAGAAGCTGGGGCCCTCAACACTGGATACTGCGAAGGATGTCGGCAGGATGTATTTACCCCGTCTTGTCTGACGAAGTTTCGTAGGCGAATATTGACTACTAAGACTCGCCTGATGACGCCCAATATACATGTAACTCTTGGCTCTTGACTACGTAATGCGGAACGTCCCATTCACTTATCGATCTCGTAAAAGAATGTGTCAAAAGTGCACTATCTAAACTTCTTCAAACCTCGAATTGCTGGCTCGGTGCGAGACAATACCTGGAAACTTATGTAAAGATTCCACGCTCGACAACAAATAAACGGCATTTGATTCATCAGCATGAGATGTGCAACCAGTTGCTAAGCTAACATCCCTTGTCTCCATAGCTCTTATTTTCCAATCCATGATCTGCAAATGGCCTAGCACATGATCCATCTGCTGCTTCTGCAATATTCACAGGCGGGTTATATCCTACAGAGCCTTTTGTGAACCTCACTATAGTGATGCGGGTCTAGGATGCTTGAGTAATAGTTTCGACATGTCTGGTTACTACATGTGTCAGGAAAACAAGGAGGTCCATCATACATATATGACCCTCTGCTGACAGCGTGGAACCACTCATGGGTCGGCAACTCCGAAACACACGATCTGGTCAATAAGTGTCTCTGGTAATTTAAAACAAGGCAAGTGTTCGTCGTGTTGCATTGATTCCTTTTGCGACAACAATATTTTGCGTCGACCGAGGTTTGTTCCCCCGCAGGATTGTCATGAAGTGAATCTTCGCCCAGCTTCACAAGCCTTATCAACTCTTCCCCTTTTGAAGGTTCAGTAGGGGAGTCAATTTTGATGAAAGCGTCCATCTTAGGTAATTGTATACTGGCACGCGATGGCAAAATATGCCGACTCCCACCTTGGCCAAGAGTATGAATAGTCTGTTCTACCGCACTCAGCGGGAATGGTTGGCCTGTTGAGACATCGCTGTGCGATATAAGCGGAATTGGACCTGTGTGGGCTCTCCATGAGAGCCACAGTCCAACGAGCGACTGATCCTTGGTGCAGAAGCTAGAGGCTTCAGGGAACCCAATGCTTGAATTGAAATACTTGAATTGAAATGCTTGATATGACTAGGGTGGCAGAATTCAGTAATCTTTCTGTTTTTGCCGGAGAGACCTTTGAGGCAATTCACGATATCGTCCCAGTAGAGCACCTTGTGTTCGCAGAGGCGGATATAGCCCTCTTTCGCAATACAAATTCGCCTCAAAATTTGCCTTTGACTAGCAGAGAAACATAGGGAAGGATGATAAACCTTACAAGAAGAACAATAAATCCAGTCCTTGTCATTTTGGGCTGCGAACTTGCAGTCTGTTGTAATACCAGCTTTTCGTCTGCTTTACGTGCTTCTCGAGATTCCGAACAAAGCTCCACTCCACTGATCAAGTTACCAAGGCCTCTGACATCTATCCTTCTTGTCTTGGTCTCAAAGCAATGTTCTCCAATTTTTTGTGTATCAGGTACTGGCCATCTGGGCTTGAAGCCCTCTCTGCACCATCTGCAGCAGCCGTGGTCTGAGAAAGGGTGCGACAGGAATGCTCGGTCTTTAAGAAGTAGTCTGAAACGCTGAGAGACTTGACGAAACACGAAGAAAGCAAACCGAGATGCTTTGTCACTTCCCACATATAGATTGTAGAGAATCATCATAAGAATCTCGTCGGGCAAACTGTGCAGCCCTACAGCTGTCTGTGTATTGTCAGGCGCAGTAATAGCTTGAGTTGTTTCGCAACGTTCTAATGAAGATTTCTCATGTGCCGAGGGTGTCGCAGTTGTATATTGACTGCTATTGACCTTCGCCCTCGCAGGTAGTGTTTCGTCTTCGGCTTGTTCGTGTATTACGCCCAGTTGCGTACCATGATCTTGTAGGTTGCTCGTAGTTTCCGGGTTAAATCGGCTCACCCGTTCAACCCCTATTAGAAAAGTTAGTCAATTGCTCAAAGATAATGGGAGAGGAAAGGTATTACTCGCTTGGTCATGGGCCTTAGGGTGCAACGCCTTCCTGCGGTAGCCGCGTAACCACGAAAGCCATATTTGGCAGATGGCTTGGTTATATATTGGTATGTAAACCGGTGGTGACAGGCCTTACGCCCGGCCTTGAGTAACTGAGTGATAGAATGATGAGGAATGGACATATGTGACAAGAGAAAATAAGAGCTTATGAGGACGAGCCATGTGTGGGAGAGGTGGAATTTTTAAATAGTTCAGATTTTCCAGAAAGGTTTAGTAAAATGACGTAACTGTGCCTTAGAAAGGTTATGCAAAGTAGATATTTCATTTTGAATCTTGTGGTCAGTCAAACACCTGGGTTATAAACTTTCCTCTTCTTAAGACACGTCATCTTTCACCCACGTGGGCGGGATAAACTCCAAACACCGGCAAGGAAGAATCTTGATCTATAATAAAGATATATCTATACAGCCAGGTTCAGTCAACCTTGTTTTTCCTATCAAGTATAAGGTGGCACACAAAATACCTGTCGGAAGGTTTTGAAGCAGCCCTGCAAAAGCCTGACATGTTCGTCCGCACTCTATCTAGCGTCACAAACAGCAGGATCGTCAACGACAGTAGGGTATAACTGTAATTTGAGGATAGAGGCGCCAAGGCACTGGTACAGACTTTCCATTACATGATCTGTCTCGGAACATCTTTTGGGCGACTGACACTAAATCTAACCCCTTCTGCCTGAAAATTAGGTTATTCAATAATATCAATAGAACCTTATTTTCTTCAGAAACTCAAGCATTATATACCTAATGCTCATACAGCTGCCAATATGTTTTCCTGGAGCTAGAGCTTATTTTCTGTACCTATAAAAAACCCTGCTTCTCCTGCCTTGCGATCAATCAGCTCAAATAACAACTCAACACAATCACAGCTATCAAGATGAATTCCCCTTTGAATCTTCTTTGAATATCACCCTGTTGGGGGGTCATTGATATTATCGGGCTTGAAAACCGTGTTCTTAGGTATCAGGCACGATACCTAATCGTGGGAAAGAAAGCTGTATATTGAATTGTGCCGCCTTGATCTATCGTCATCTTATGAGAAGTTCAGAGAGATAAAAAAACGAAGTTAGATTCTGGAGTGTCCGGCCGTGGCATTGTTCCTTTCAGTCGGTTGTAAATATAGTCATTTGAGACTTTGACATAGTTCAATATGACCATATTGGTAACTCCTTCTACTCTGTTCACATTTACCCTTCACGGTCTACCATCTGCGGCATCTCGGATACAAACTAGCTACTTCTCACAATTTTAGGCCATCAACACGATGCTTCAGAAGGAGGAAGCAGAAGACTCATAAAACTTGTCATTAATCCCGAATGGAGCTAGCCGTTATACAGGTTTGGGTACCATACGTATAGATGCTTGCTGGGATTTTAGGCTCACTGCTAAATTCTTTTTGACCGTCGACGGCAGTCATGTTAGTATCTGCCTCTCCCCCGCCACTCTGATCGTCAAGCCAAACCGTACTGTCGCCCTTTTCGAGGCCAGTCAGGCATGTCTTGATCCTCACCAGTAGAGGCTTGAAAGTGGGAAGACAAGCGCAGGTGATGGCAGAAACGAGTTCTGCGAGAGACCATGAGGCTGCTGTGACGTTCCACCATGTCTGGTCTGGCTTAGGCGTGAGCCACTGTAGTCGCAAAATCGAAACGCCAATAGTACTTTGAACAGAGAGTCAGCAAACTGCAGATGGAATCTAAGATGCAGTACTCACAAGAAACCAAGGCCGAAAATACCAGAGAGAAGCACCTTCTGAGAACGAGGAAGGTTGAGCTTCCAGACAACTGGGAGAGGAAGAATTATAATAGCGAAGTCGGAAATGATATTTATGACCCCGTTTATATACCACCAGGTGGTTTGATGAGCAATGCATGTCCCCTTAATCCTTGGATCCCAGACAGCCTGGAGAGGAATGCATTGTAGAAACACCATGATGGCTTGGGACGCACCCCACGTTGCCACGACGATAATGGATCCTAGGCAGACCCATCGCATGTTTGATACAGCCATAATTCGGTAATACTGTATCAAGAAGGTCATTTTTGCCCAGAAAAGAGCCATCATATAAAACAGGATAGAAATCCAGAAACACTAGGCAACTGTTAGTCTATGAGAAACTGTAACAGAAGAAAAGAAATCTGACTCGGAAATAAAGAACCATGGTCTCATCAGGTATTGTCCAGGCGTGTTGACCGAGTCCGTATCGCGTCACTAACACAGGGAATTAGCTTCTGTGACATAACGTTATAGTGGGAACCGGAGTAGCCTACTCGAAATCATTGCTGAGCCGGACCCCACAAGGCAAGTCTGTCATATGAGTAAAGTTAGACAAAACTTCAAAGTGAAGAAGACGACGGTTCAAACTTACCAATGTAATCACGGCAGCTATATCGTCCAGCCCAATCGATTTGTTGAGGCGACGACACCACAGTCGCAATCCAACCATCAAGACCGCCAGCGACATCAGTGTCACAGCCACTCCAATCATAATCCCAGCTTTATTCTGCGTGGCCTCGGCCGCTGTTCCTTGGGCACTGATAGCCATGGTGATACGAGTGTCAAAACGGGGACTTGGGAACCAGTTGTTGAAGATAACGCCACACAGGAACTAACGGTTGAGCTATGGCCTGGGGCGAACGACTTTATTATCTTGTTCCAACAGATCGGCAGAGCGATCAATTATTCCCATTTGGGCGTCTTTAGCTCAAATTGGCCCAGATCAGAGTCGAGGCTGGTACCAAATGAGTCCAGAGCATGGGTCGCTGGAATGTGACCAGACCATCTAGACACAGGGCTGTTGTCGATGCAGCGATAAAAAACCGCCACAGCAATATCTAGATTTGGTCTTTCGCTCAAGACCTTAACCCATCTGGTAGACTGAGCGGGCCGAGATGCGCCACATCGCGTGAGAGGCTCTTGATGAGCCGGATTGGGACGGATCAGACGATAAACTAGGTTCGTGCAGTTGCCAAGTTCAGCAGAGATGAGCGTTACGCTACGTAAAGTATATAAGGAGCATTTCTCAATGAACTTTGTTTATCTTCTTGGGGAAATCCCGCGGTTATTTCAGTAATGCTACATAATGCCACATCAATATTAGAGACCGAACCGCCGTTATGATTTGACAAAGACGGAGTTAGTTTTTCTGTTCCTGGCCATAAATACGTTAAGCAAGCCAAGCTAGTAATTGTGATTTGCATTGTGGACACAGCACGGGAAAGTCAATATCCATTTACTCCGAAAACGGGGCGACTCAGTCATCTGATATGCCAAGGACCGGATGCAGTCAAATTAGAAATAAGAATAGATGGCCCCTAGTATCATCATAAAGTGTCTGTAGAGCAAGTATATACCCCATGTTTCACCTAGAGAGACCCTCACTTAAGAAGAGGTTCGGGAGTAGGCGGGTAACCAGTAACTGTATTCTTTGTTATTGCGTATGCATCTTGCCTTTGAGAGGCGTGCAAACTTAGATAGCAGGCAGCCGTAGAGGTTTTGACTTCAATCCTAAAAATAAGTTATTGCTCCTCACAAATTTCTCCGGGTTCTGTTGCAAGTCTCGATGCTTACCTCGCCACTGTCAACCTGTGCCCACATTTGAGAATCGCCGATCAGCTCACTATTGAAGCTACTTGAGACTATCCCATCTGGAAGTCACAATCTGATGTTTACTTTTCACTGCGGCCCCACGGACCCAAAAGGGGCTCCGTCACCATGGGCAAGGCCACTGATCGCGGTACCTTTCTTCCTGCTTGCAAGTTATTGGAGGCTTTAAACGTCGACTTTCTCGAATCTCGACTCTTTTGGATTTCGCATATTGGCATGAAGGCTTGGAAGCTTTAAGCCATCCGGCTACGTGGACCGAGATGGACATCCAATATCACAACTAAATGCAATGCACAATCCAATTGGACTCAGTAAGCCTGACAGTGTGGGTCAAATCGAAAATCGGCTTCTTCTTGAGTTCAACCTGGTTCAAATCGATGCAAATGTAATAAAACCCCAATTTAGAATGATTTTAACTGCCATAATGTCGCTGCTGGTAGAGTTGCTGGGCGACCTGCTGGAGACTCGGTGCAGAAAGTTGAGAATAAGGGCTCTGTGCCTGAATCGACGTGGGGTTTGAACTATATATCAAGAGCTATTCCAGTCTTTCTGCCGCTTTATAAAATCCTGTTTCAAGTCTTGATAGCCTTTATCATCTTTGCATCGTAACCAATATTGTCGGAATATCAGACTTGCTCTCTCCTTAGCCTCTCTATCGGGATGCGAATCGCTTCGAGGAAGTTCTTCCTTTGTTTCTTTCTTGTACTTGCGTCCGCCTGCGTGATTCGCGTATCGTTTTGCCCTGGTCATGCCCATCTGGATAAATTTTCGTGTCATATCCATTCCAACAAAGTCTCCTTGTTCTTTAAACTCTTTGAACTTTTCCCATAGATCTTCGGCGCTCTTTTGCGCGACGGGAACAGTTCGGAATCTCCAGAAAGGAAGTATCGCCGACTTGTAAGGTTCGAATGTTAGAACACCTTGCTCACCACGGCCTATGCGGTAAGACATGCGATGGGCCTCAGAAATCGTGTCTATGAGGCGCCTAGTTGTGGGGTTTGGTGTAGGCATATTTCTTCTGGGACGACTAATAGCCGTGTCAGCTTTTGGGATACTTGGGCATGACTAACTTACCTGCGTAGTTCGACCACGGAGATTCGTTACGTGTATAATGGTGAGTGAGTTGGAACGGCGCTTATGCTTCTCCCAGGGTTTAAGGTGCTAGGTGGAATAGAAGGTTCTATGACGTACTCGACTCAGACTAACCAAGAGAGCACTATACAAGCCTGTGCTCTGTGTCTAAACCACTTCTTGCAATCTTGTACATATGAAATCTTGAGAATCTACTTGGAAGTGAGCTACCACGTTTGCCAACCACTCATACACATGTTCTTATGCAAATCCCTCATTCATGATACGCTGTGAGCATTTCGAAAGCGCTACAATTTCAACATGTCAGAGACGCCATGGCCTGTTTGACATATGAACAGAGTACTTACTGTCGTCAGCTTGAAGTTTCTACGGGCAATTCTCTTGGTTGGCCTCGGCATTTCTAGCCGTTTCGTCCGATCTGGCACTACCTTGGTCACTGCGAAGTTGGTTGATCTTGACACACTTTGGCATTACATGGTTGCCCTACTCCGGACCTGGTTGTTCGAATTCCTTAGGCTCAGATTGAGGCTCTTCGTCATGAACCGTCGCACCAATAGTCATTTGGTCGGTCTTCTCTTCCAATATAGTGTTGGCAGAAGCAGACATAAGTTGACATGTGCCAAGATAACATAGGTTTGTTGAGGCAGAAAGTGGCTCGAGACGTCCGATAGAAGAGATCAAGAGCCTTGGTAATGATGAAAATTCTTCTCAGTGGGCAGCTTAGGTGTGCTTAAACATAGCCAAGGTGTAGAAATAGGGCAGAGCCTCAAAGCAATAAGTGTTCTCTAGAGGATTGGTAATCATGCTTTATGTTCAATTGTTTAGAAGCACTTCAGACCGTGTTCAACGTAAGGAGATATTGGCATCGGCCTGGTCATTAGTCATGGCTTTTCTAGGCTATACAAAGATCTGAAACATGCCAAGGTATTTTCGAGGCTTTAAAAGTATCCCAGAGCCCATCAGAAGAGCAGAAAACTTGTGTGAAATTTACCCACAAGATGATGGGTTGGCTGCTGCATTCGCATCTCTCAACAATGAACTTGTCAAATACATCCCGGCAACGCTAGACATATTTCTACGGAGGAGCGATAAATCCAGCGAGTCTCTTAAGATCACTTATTCTGTTGCTAGAAACACATGTCTACTAGGAATCAGTCAGTTTGGAAAAACCGTCCTCGGGGATTCTTTTCAGGAGATAACGGTAATATTGAAACCCTTAGAAGACGCTAAGAATCGGTTGAAAGACTTCCAGGGAATATTCGATAGCAGAGAAATTGTCAACCCCCGACATCTATCAAATGGAACTGTGCAGAAAGTCACATCAGGCCAGCAAGGCCTCGAGAATGTCCACCAGAATGTCGAAGAAATGGGAGAAATGGAATGGTCATGTCACTTTCGTTATGTGGATAGGACCATCTGGCCCACCAATATTAAAAATTGATCGCCTCTTTAGTTCAAATTATACTGCCAATATTGATGTCTGGTAACAAACCTCTTTCGAGTCATCAAGATACGTCCACCATATGTAGTCTGGAAGGTTGTAAAAGCATGCCCCAGTAAGCCTTTGCTAGCTCATTGACTAGAAAAGCATCATGAACCGGTGTTCCTCAGCCTCCCCGTAACTCTGGTGTTAGACTTAAGCCTCTAAATCAGCCTGCATAACAATTTGCTGATGATGAGTCGCATCAGTCTGTTGCGTGAAGGTGATGGTGTTCCCTACAGGCCCTACCCAGAGGTCAGTATTATGAGGAGAGGGAAAATAGAGATATAAACTTGTTTACTGACCTGTGACAACTATAGTTGTGCCAAAGTCCCAAGGATGGGTTTGCCTCGGGATATATTTTGAAATTGCTAATCCATCCACACACCTTATGGAAAACGAGTTAGTTTGCACGTTACGGATAGTGCCTGGATTGTCACTTCTGACATTGTCGGCTTGAAGGACCTGATCACAGTTGGTCAGGTCGTAGGTTATGGTGTTATTCTGGAAGAGAAAGTACGACATGGTTCTTGTTCGAGGTTACTTGTCAAGAAGAGTTGGTAATTAATAACTGATAATGGGAGTATGGACTGGGTGGATAAAAGAGCTACTTATAGCCTTGCCGATATAGTAAGAGGTCATAAAGGCCCGTGAAAGAAGACTTCCCAAGAGCGGTAGGGGGGCGAGGGACACTAGAATGATACGAGATTGTGGCTGGCTGAAATACCTACATTAATCAAATTCGTTTCCTAATTTAAGAATGCCGCTACTTGGCAGCGACTATGGAATGGTGGCAATGAGATTAATGGCAGTTATTAATTGAAACTATTGGACTCAATTGCTACTACTTCAATTTGGCTGGCTGTGAAGAGCAAGGCTTTGCATCTGGACTTGAGCGACTTCCCTTTTTCGCGGCTTGCATAGCGAGATATTGGCACTAATGCATTACATATCACGTTTCTTCTGCAGCATCTGATACAGATTCACACATTTTCAGCCAGCCAGAGTAATGTCCCTTTTCCAGAGACAAAAATATGCATACCGGAACACCATGGGTGTGATGGGAGTATTGGACGTATCTGTAGTTATCTCAACTGTGGATATAATGGCAGGAATTTGCCTACTAGTTAGCAAACGAAATTAAGGTGACGACTATGATAATGATGGCGGCGCTAATAGCACAAGGTCATTAACACGTCTGGATATTGAGAGGTGTTATCTCCATCCCTTCCCTCGAAGGAAAAGAAAACACGATTTGCCTCGATGAGCTAGAACTTCCAGGCGTCCAGGTGGATCTACCCGCAGAAACGATGAAAATGGTCATCTCTGCATTTCCGTGCTTAACACTGGCGGTGAGAAAGTAGAAGAGTCCGTTGGTGTCTCGGCGACCTGAGACATTCATGCCTTTCTCGGACCATGTTCTGTCATCTACAGCTTGGACAGTTCTTACAACTCCTATATTCAAGCCATGCCTACTAGGTACTCAGCTCTACTCTGATAAGCTGACTATGCCAATCATAGAACCCGAGCTATCTCCCTCCAGGGAGGCATTAACCCACCGTTATGCGGAATCCCCACAAACACATGTCTCAGAACCTTTTCCATCACAAAGCGTATTTCGGCAGCTAAACTTCAAAATCACATAAAATCCAACTGTGGTAACAGCCTTGAACTTTATCACACCACTTTGTCTTAGATATAGTACATTTCACATTCGCAGTCACCGAGTCGGAGCGGTCAATCCAGGGCCTACAGTGTCCTCTGCCATCCGACCGAGCTCAAGTCGCCCACTGTTTAGTGGACGCGCAATGTCCAACGCACAAGCACGGCAAGGACCCAAAAGAAGGGGGGGATGAATACATGTACTAACGGTAGGCATATGGTCAGTTCCTCGAACATTTTATATCATCACGGCCAGTCAAAGGACGTACGTCTGACAACGCCGGTTCCACACTGGGGTCCTGTTCAAGATAAGGCCGCGGATCCAAACAAGCCATCCTCCATCAGCACGTAACTGCGATGGACCCTATCGTTGCAATTATATTTTTAATTTCTTTCTTCGAGTCAATGGTAATAATTTCGAGGGCCCATCGTCTTGATTCTATGGGTTCGACGGTTCGACGCCGTTTGCCAAAAAAAAAAAAAAAAACAGTTAACGATATTGTGCCAGATGAGGCACGCATAGGCAAGGTAAGGCGGTTATCAGCAGTTGATTAGCTTAACTGAGGATAAGAGTTTAGTCTTGAGCCTTCCAGGGAGGAGTTATCGTCTTCAATACATTGAATTTTAGTGGCCAATCAAGGTTTAATTTCTCATGTGATGCGCTTAATCATTCAACTCTTACTACTATAGCAATCATGTCGTATTCATCGGATAGCTTGAATTTATATTCTTGCTAAATCCACCTGGAGAGTCAATCTCCCACCTTATCTGCGGAGTGGGTTGTGCTCATGTTCAAGATATCTGATGAGACTGAAGATACCCTAGCTAAAGACCAATATCAAGTCTGGTTCTTGCGGTTGATGCGGTTCACCTTGGCCCTCTGAGCCAGCATGTGTCCGAATAAGACGTAAAATGCTGCCATGCGCGTTAGTATAGAGGTAACTGATGCGGCTTATCATATTCATACCAGGGACATATATCGCCAATCCGAACCAGAGTAGATATTGGTATGCTGAGTTTCGAGCTCTAGATGGCACGATAACCTCATAAACAAGCCTAGCTTCAGATAGAATGCCAACAGGGTAAAGAACAATAAAGAAATTGTACCTTCGCAGCTGGTTAGTTTCTCTCAATTCTCGTGTTTTATGCTACGCACCTCAACCATAAAAGAGCCGACGGCACAGATTCAGTTCCGGTCTGAAGTGAAAAGTAGAGGTACCTCACAGCATCAGCCGCGTTCCAAGCCATGAGCATAAGACTATATGCAGCTTCTCTAGAAGCAACCTCCGGGTAGTTTCTGGTGATGGCCCAGACAATCGTGTTGCGACCAGCCACTTGCAACGCGGTTGTAGCCGGGGCTGCTCGGACCAGGCCAGTTACAGCATGGATGATCTCTACCGCTGTCAATGTTTCACTCCATCGCGCCGTGGCGTTGAGTTCATCCCATACAACGCCATTCCCGTGATTTATCCATAGATAGGCGGTTCTAAGCAGGAGGCCAATCCTTAGCAGTGACGAAAGGGTATTGTATAAGAAAAGATAAGCCGCTGGCTTAGAAGTTTGTTGCTTGGTCTTTGATGTTGGCTGCGCCATCTCTGCTGATTGCGAATGCGAGCGATTAAGGGTCAAGATTCAGCTTTGTTTAAAATTAAAGCCATATTAAACAACTCACGATTTTTTTAGTGTGGCTCTTGTTTCAAACTGGCCAACCACGAGATAGAGATTTGGTGTCTCTGTACCGGGGCTACTTCGCACCAGAATTTCCTAAATGGGCGATTGCGCCGGTACCTTGAATGGAGATAATTGGGGCGACAACACTAGTCAGCTACTCAAAATCGAAGTAGTTAATAATATCGACGTCCAAGTAAGAAGGGATACTGCAGTCATTCTGGTTGTATGGTACCAGAGAACGTATCATTGTTCCTCTCCTTTCGTATATCTATCGACTTGCTCGCCTTGCCTTTTCACTTGCTCATCATTCACATTCATGCTTGCGGCCACTCGCTCTTTTAAACTGTTACCATCTTATTTACTATATTTCCTAAAGAATTGTTAGTACTCAAGATTGTTTAAGTACGTACTGGCATCCAGACACTGAGCATTGGTAGCAATCCCACTAGTGCAAAATTTCACCGCCATCGACCATGGCTGAGAAAAGATTCCAATTTTCACATTCCGTCTCGTTATATTCGCCAAACTATTTGATATGTCAGCTGAAACTCCACTAAACCCGCAGATGAACAAAGAATGTACAAAGTCATCGTCAATTAATTCTATTCTGTTCAGATGCTTATGATATATTGTTGAACTCAGTAAGAATGCATCAGAAACAAATGATCTAGGGTAGCCCGCTCCACGTCTTGAGTCGTGGTAAAGAGTATGACGATATTCAAGAGACGCAATTTCTGTAATGGTCCCTTAGTGAGCCTACTTTGTCCTTAACCTGATCCAAACTGCCCTTGCAGACTGGCAGATCAGTTCGGCCCTTATTAAAGCTTGCCAACGTACATCGGTTAATAGTTTACGCTCGCAACAGGGTGCAGGATTCAAAGTCTTTTGCATCAACCACCTGAGCAAATCAGCCATTTTACCAGTAAAGACATCCAAGACTGCATGCACAACTAAAACATTTTACCGGGAATATTGTGTGATTGTTTGTCTTGCAATGCGGGGTCTGAACCAGATCTCCTGATCAGCGTCAAATAAGCTTACTTCCGCCTATGATCTACGACAAGCTTTTACGCATGACCGCACCATATCCGGATAATTGGAATGGGATTGCGGGGTCTCCCCCGGGTTGTCATCGGAAATAATTTTCCAGGCAGCGATAGATGTGTGTTGTGTTTGCTTGTCATCATGTAGCATATTAGCCGGCTCGGTCTAAACCACGCCGAGATGCTTGAGGCTGTTGGGAATGTCATGAGGATTGCTAACAACGCTCTGTATAAAGATGGCACTCTGAATGCAGCTGTTCCGGTATCATCAGCCAATTGATAGATCATTTGTCTACCACTGCCCTATTCACCTGTCACTTAGCAGTCATGACGAAAGAAACGACTGGTATTGCCCGGCATGACCGCAATGTCAATGAGGTTGCTGCCACCTCCGAGGTCTCCCGCCTACTTGCTGAAGACCACACGCCATGGTACCAGAAGAAGAACTTGAAGAGACTGTACCTCTTCCTTATACCAGCAGCTCTAGGCGTAGAGATCACCACTGGGTAATAATCCAATCACCATTCAACCACTTTCCAGCATCAACTGACACCGTTCAGATTCGATGGCAGTGTTCTTAACGGCCTTCAAGCTGTAGACATGTGGCAATCTCACTTTGGATATCCCCAGAAAGCAACACTGGGACTTATCTCAGCCTCCATCTCGATCGGTTCCGTCGCCGCAGTTCCGATTATACCATATTCCAATGACCGTTGGGGCAGAAAGTTTAGTGTAGTACTCGGATCCTTGATCACCACAATTGGAGTCGTTATTCAGACCGCAGCCGTCAACATTGGTATGCTCATTGCGTCAAGAGTTATCATAGGACTCGGTTTGGCTCTCGCTCTATCAGGTGCGGCTCAGCTGCTGGCTGAGCTGTGTTATCCTAAAGAGCGAGGAATTATCATCGGTTGTTTTCAGGTTTCTTGGTACGTGGGTTCCATCCTTGCTGCAGGATTGACCCTGGGGACGTACAATTGGCCGACAGATTGGAGCTGGCGGCTACCCACTATCTTTCAGATCCTTCCATCTATCCTACAACTGGCTTTCATCTGGTAAGTGACGTCAGTCTTGATAACAGTCGTGTCACTAATATAAACCACAGGTTCGTCCCCGAGTCTCCGCGTTGGCTCATCTCACGAGACCGTCACGATGAAGCCTTAGCCATCTTAATTGAGTATCACGGCGAAGGCGATTCAGACTCAGCATTCGTAGCCGCAGAGTTCCTCCAAATTAGCGAGACGATTCGGCTTGAGAAGGAAGCGTCTACTCGGCCGTGGCGGGAACTTTTCACCACGAAATCAAACCTTCGCCGTGTCACTGTTGCATTCTGCGTCGGTCTTTTCTCTCAATGGGCTGGCAATGGTTTGGTTTCGTATGTATAGCATTTCGACCCACTTGATCTTTAGCTAACCTTAATTCTCAGATACTATCTAGCAAAAGTCCTAGATACTGTTGGAATCACAGAACGCCTCAGACAGCAGCAGATCAACTTGTCCCTAAGCTGTTGGAATCTCTTAACCGGTGCTGCTGCCGCATGCATCGGCACCAACTATCTGCCTCGTCGTACGCAACTTCTTACCGGCTTCGGATCTATGTGTGCCATCTTTGCTTGCTGGACTGGTGCTTCCGCCGTCTTTGCTAACGACGATACCAACACATCTGCTGCCATCGCCGTCGTTGCTCTCATCTTTGTCTACTATGGCTTCTACAACTTGATGATGCCGCTGCAGTACTTATATGTCTCCGAGGTCTTTCCCTTCATTTATCGTGCCAAGGGTATTGCCATTATGCAACTGTCCAACAAAGGGGGCACTGGCTTCAACCAGTTCGTTAACCCCATTGGCTTGGATGATCTCAAGTGGAGGTATTATTTGGTATACGTGTTTCTTCTTGCGTTTGAGACCTTTGTCATCTGGCTGATCTATCCCGAGACAAAGGGAGTGTCTTTGGAGGAGGTGGCAGTAGTTATGGAGGGTAACAAGGCCAAGGTTGAGATGGTGGGTCACGATAAAGTTGTAGAGGTTGATGCGGAAGAGAAGACTAGAGTGTGAAGCTGTGGGGAAGTCAATCTTCATCTTGACTCAGCCTTACCATCTAGACTAACCTAGACTCCAATTACTTAACTTGAATGCTTCAAGTCTGTTGCGTCATATGGATATCTCTGTTGACTATTTCTATGTTGAATGACGTGGAGTAAGCGCTTATTGAGTACTCTACTGGTCAATTGGTAAATGAAATAATCATAGACTGGATATAAATGTCAAGAACGATAATCTGACGTCATCCATGTTGCCGCATATATATATATACAAATCGATCAAGCATAGACAGGGCACACATAAACTATCTTCTGTCACATATAATTCAAGACACAAATCAAGCAAAATGCTCGGTAACAGCAACACATTCGACCCAAACACTGACATTCCTGACTTGAGTGGGAAGGTCTTCGTTGTCACTGGCGGTAGTGCAGGAATCGGCTTCGGGATATCAGCACATATCCTTCAACATAACTGCCAGAAACTTTATTTGCTAGGCAAGAAACAGCATCACTTGGAAGAGGCCGCTGAAGGCTTGAAAAAGTATGGTGACGTCTCTCGGGTGGAATTTGTTCAGGTAGAGTTCGAGGACCTTCATCAAACGGATCAGGTTGCTAGAAAGCTTGCCTCTGAACTGGACCGACTCGATGCGTTAGTACTCAATGCTGGATTGGGTGTTGGGCCTTATGGCGAGACAAAGGATGGCATAGACAGCCATATGCAAGTCAACGTCTTTGCACAGCATCATCTGGCCATGACGCTGCTTCCAAAACTCATAGCCACACCGGACAGCAGACTTTGTCTCCAATCTTCCGACATGCATCGGGCGGCGCCCAGCGACATCAAATTTGAGTCACTCAATGAGATGAATCGCGACATTGGGCCAGCCTATCTCTACAACCGCACCAAGTTGGCCCAAATCCTTCTTGCGCGGGAACTTGTTCGCCGTAAGCAGAAGGGCGAGTTGGGCTTGCAGCCTGGAAAAGGGCCATGGATCAACGCCACGCACCCAGGTGGTGTAAAAACAGACCAACAGAAGCAGGCTGTTGACGCCTATGGGACTTTGGGTAAAATCGGCGTCGCGGCGGTGAGGCCTTTCATGAAGGATCCTGTGGACGAGGGTTGCCGACCAATTTTGTTCGCCGCAACCAGTGATGCGATCAAAGAGGAGAAGATTGATGGGTGCTATATTGTTCCAGACCGCAAGATTCAAGAGCCGACTTCCCAAGCTCTAGATGAAGGTTTGCAAAAACAGCTTTGGGCACTCACGGAACAGATTCTGAAAGATAAGCTTGGTTCGGCTGCCGCGTAGGAGGGGAAGGGGCAAGACTAACGATAAGCATCATGACAAAACTACAAACAGAATGACGAATGACCAGTGATGACGCGGATATTTTCTGAGCCAGGACAAGTGTACATATGAAATAAGGTCTTTCGAAGGCGGACTGTCCATAAGGCTCTAGGTTTCAACGGACTACACTAGTCGTCAATCACTATAGTTTACAGAGTTTCTGTTGTTGAACTGAGAGTGGTTTGTCCCAAGAGATATCGTCTTCTATGCTGTCCTGATGAGAAGATATACTAAGTTGAAGTAGAATAAGTCTAACGTTTGAGCTCGATGTTTCCCCTTGGCGATGCTTCCCTCTCTTTCGATCTAACCACCTTGCTCTCTTTCACCATACTACATCAAGTAGACCAAAAGCTAAGAAAGGCTCTCGTGCTCAAAACACTACTATCTTTAAATAGAATACGTTAGGAAACGCGTCAACTCTGGGGTCCAACTGCGCACAGGATCGGCAAGGGCCAAGCCCAGCCCATGCCCGCCGTCCGGCAACACCAACACCTGAGCGAGTCGGCCATGAGCCGCCATGGCGTTGGCAAATAGGTATGTGTTCTGCACAGGAACAGCGCCATCGTTGGATGTATGGAACAGGAAAGTTGGTGGTGTTGTCTCAGAGACGAGGTTCTGCGCCGACAGTTTGCGATGCTCTTCAATGGATGCGTCGGCGCCAATGAGATTATTACGTGAGCCAACATGCGTGTAGTTACCTTCGAGGGTAATAACGGGATAAGCAAGGATTCCAAAGTCGACGCCGGCAGCTGGGTTGGTGAGAGTTGTGGCTGCGAGATGACCGCCAGCCGAGAAGCCCCAGATCCCTAGCTTCTTGACTGAAGGCTTTTTCCAACGAATATAATCTAGTGCGGCAAGCGCCTCATTTTGTGGCTTTGGGTAGATTGGCGCTGTGGCATTGGAAGCTGTGGTATAGTCGAGAACCCAGGCATCGATCCCAAGCGCATTGAGGTACTCTGCTGGAGTATATCCCTCCTTGGAAATGGATATACGGGCGTAGCCACCACCAGGGCACACCAAAACTCCTGTGCCAGTCGAATTCGCCGCGGGGAAAAAGGTGATTTGTTTCGGGTCGAGTCTGCACGATCAGTCAGCATCTGTATGATATCTGCACAACCGGAGAAGTTAGACCGATCCTACCTTTTCCCATACTCGGCAGTCTCTCTCCTTTCCATCTCAGACGGCATGGCAGTGGTGGTATGAACAAGTAAACCTAATAGAAATGGTAGAACAGACTTCATAATGCTTTTTCTCGGAGTTTGACTGAATCTCGTACAAATGAGACAAGTAGGTTCGACAGTATATGATTACAAGATCGCCACTATTGAATCCATTCACGAATCTCAAGTAGGATACATATTATATCTATATCTCCCTCTCGCCGAACGGTTTGGGGGCGGGGGTCGCTTCAAGGGTCCTCGGTTATTCTTGAATTGTCTAGCGTCGACGGTTTTTACCAGCCAAAGAAACCATCCGATTCGCGCAATAATTATACACCCCAATCTCTCATCCTGAAACTTGATACGATTATTTAGAATTTCCGAGGGCTTACGGATAAAGTACCGCAGTGCTACTATGTTGTTCTCGGATCTCATCCTAGAACTAACCCTGCAATTCGCTGGAATGTAGGGGCATTGATTCTGCTTCCTCACGCGCTCTATTAATTTCGACAGCTCTTACTTGATAATAGAATACTGTACGGACAACATCCTAAGCCCTGTCCTTTGGTCTTACACACGTAGTATGCTCTTTAACAGCTCCGAGGTAGCCTTGACAATTAGGCGTCGAACAGCAGCAGAAAGTTAATAGAAGAAGTCAGGTGAGCCTCTGCACCTGTCTCGACTAGTCGTGCCGTGCAGCGCGATAAGCCACATAAATGAATGCCCTCAAGGTAAGAGTTATTTCCTCGTATCACTATTGGCCTTTGCCACAGCCTAGCTGTCGACGACCGGGCATATCGTGGGGAAAGGATGCCACAGGTTGAGGCTCACCACACCTATACCCTTCTGCTGGGAACGGAATTAAATTTAGCTCAATAGGAATCTATACGAAGTTATATGAATTATGACCCTAATGTTGTTTGCTATCTTTTATAATAGGCTATAGAATTATCCGCGTTGAAGTTGAATTTGAAACGGGTGGTCATCTTGATAGCCGTGATTGTGTTGAATTGTTATTCGAGCTGATTGATCGTACGGGAGGAGAAGCAGGCAGGTTATTTATAGGTACGGAAAATAAGGTCTAGCATCAGGAAAGCTTATTAGTAACTGTGTGAGCATTAGGTTGATAATGCTTAAATTGTGGAAAAAAAAAAAATAAATAAATAAATAAAAATATTTAAAAAAAATTTGGGTTCTTTTGATATTATTAAGTAACCTTCTTTTCAGGCAGAAGAGGTTAAACTTACAGTCACTTAGCTAGAAAATTATCTTTCTACGGTTCAGCCAGCAGCATAGGTATATAAGCCTTAACTCAAAGTTATAAAAGTTCAATATCTCACCTATGTATGCAAATCAGATGTGAAACTCGAAGTCGAGGTGACGGAGACACTAGAGCTCGTAGTGGTATTAGACTCAACCTTTTCTCGTTGATACTGGTAAATATCTGCTATTGCATACAGTGCCTTAAAGCACATTCTTGATACAACGCCCAAGCTAACTCTATCACCATTTCAAGATTCCCTCAATCTAACAGTACCTGCAAGCAGTAGGAGGACAGTATCCATGATTGCAAGTATAGCTGCACAGCCCCTTGTAAGAATCATCCAGACCAGCAGCAGGACAACCTTCGCGACCATTTGTGGCTGGGGGCGACTGGGCCGAACCGTACCGAATGCATTTGCATTGATCCGGAGGACAGTAGTTGTACATGCAAGTAAATTTGCAGAGGCCAATATAGTTACCGCTCTGACCATCAGCGACATCACCCTCAACGCAAGCATTGCCACTGCCAGGATTGGTTATAGTGGGCGGGTTATTGGGCTGTGTAGGTGAGGCTGGGTTGGTTCCGAGAGATGGCTTCGCCTGACATGTTGTAACCCGCAGACCAACAGTCAAAGAAGCGAGGCCGCTGCTGTCGAGAGGGTCAGAGAACCCGGCTGCAACGGTACCCACGTAGGCGTTGTAGTTGTACAAGCCACAGGGGCAGACATTGGTAATGTCCATGAGAGAAGTGTCTGATAGGACATTGGTGTTGCCACGCTTGAGAGTAAATGTTTGTTTGCCGAGGCCAGCGTTGACCTTGATCAGAGTCGCTCCAGCGGGAACCTCCCTTGTGACAGTGTTGCCTCCGGAGTTGACAACCACGGTGCCGGCGGATTTGAGAAGACTGACAACGTAGACAACATCTTCCATTGACTCCCAGCCGTCAGGGCGGCCTTGAAAGTAGTTCTCATTGGGCTTGGGCGGCGACCTGCCCGATGTAGTATCAGTGGCATCGCAGTTGAGGCTCTTGAGGTTGCGGCGATACCAGTAGATTAGCTGGTCCTTCTCAATGTACTTGGCGACGTTGGTGTCCCGGTTCTTGTATGCGGCAATGAAGGGCTTGGAAAGATCAAGCCAGCCGTTATGCGGCATATCGTTTGCCCACTTGGATGCTCCATCGTCGTTGTGCTTGGACTTGAGGGGGCCAATGTAGTGAGACTCGCCGTAATCGTTCCAGGTGAGGATCTCGATCATGTCAAAGCCCTTTTGCAGGACCTCGTTCCAGCGGTCGAAGATGAGAGAACCACTAGGGAAAACCCAGTTCTGGGCTGAGTTAGTTATATCAATCAACTCCGTTTAGTCATGTTGCTTACCTTGGCCCAGTCAACCTCAGGTCCAAAGTGAGTGAAGAACCAGGGCGATACAGCTAAATTCATGTCAGTCATTCATTGTGTCTATTCCGAATAGATGCTCACTTACGAGCCATGTATTTCTTGCCGCCCAGCCAGTTCAAGTAGCTGTTGTCACCGTCGGTAACGCTGACACTTCTGCCATTCTTGGGAGCTTTATTGTTACCGTCGTTTGGCCAGCCCATCCAGTTAAGCGCACCGTCAATGCCATTAGTTGAGCCGTCCCAGGGGGTAAAGTTGGGTACAAAGAAGATGTTGGAGCCTGAGGCGCTTCTTACAGCGTTGGCATCGAGCTTATCTCCTGCAAAACTTGAGACAAACACCCTGTTGTCAACACGTAGCTGAGCAGGGCGATCGGCGTACTTCCTGACCTTCTGACCAACGGCTGATGGATCAGTTACAGGCCAAAAGTGAAAGTCGAAGGAGATGAAAACTTTCATGCCATTGCGGTTGGCAGAGTCGTAAGCATAGTCAAGCTGAGTATCCGTGTATGTGTCGGTGCCAATGTTGAGGGCAAAGGCGTCAATACCGGCGGCCTTTGCACGCTTCATATCATCGTCATAATCGGCAGAGCTTTGTCTGTTGCTGACAATACCAATCTAGTGATGTCAATTAACTAGCAAAATGTGTCGGAAAAAGAAGAGCTTACCATGAAGTGAGCAAATACTAGACGGTCACTGGAGGAGGCTCGTTCAACCAGTGACTGGCTATCGACAGCGGCTGCCTGACATTTCGTAACTGCGAGAGTAGCAAGACAAAGACCTCGGAAGAGGCTGGAAATAGACACCATGATGAAGGTGTTTTACCAGACAGTCGGTTATGTTGGCTGTTGAGAGGTAACTGTCGAGAACGAGCCTTTGAAGGACATTGTCCGCCAGCTTATATAAGTTCGTAACAGCTGATATGTAATATGAGCTAAATCAAACACGGACATCAGTGCAACCAAGTCGGACAGGGTTATCGGAGTTGAGTGGGTCAGGAGATCCATAGACGGGGTAGACGAGATGCGTTGATAGTGTGTTTTATTCGCTCAATCACATGTAACAAAAAGAACGGAGCATAGGGACGCTCTACATTAAGATATATAGTATTGAATCTCCCACAAACGCTAGTAGAATGACAAAGTAAACGAAAGGCTATGGTAGTCTAGTTAAAGGAAACTTTACTTCTCTCTACTAACGCTAAGTACCCTTCTTAATCCAAGCTTACAACGTAGTATTATTACCAGGCACAAGAACGTGAATACGAGAATACAGGGTCTCGAAGGATCCAAACACTCCACTTGCTGACAGGACGGGACGACAAGATGATCCGAGCAGCCGTTTCACGCACGTTTATGGCAATCCGTGGCACTTTATTAGTAAAGAGCTTTCCTTAAACTGCCAGCTTATCTCTCGTCAGCACGACTTGTGGAGCATGCAATATTAACTCCCGGTTACTGGGATATGTGAGCTAGCTATCGAAATCCTTGGTCCAGCTCTCGAATACCATACGTGCTGTCATCTGCAGAGCTCTCGAAATGCTTTAGGGGTTATTAACATAACACTAATTAGGGCTTAAAATTCCTATAGGTACCTATTAAAAAGCTTATACCTAATTACCCAGGATAAAACATAAGTAAAGATTATTACCTATAAGTACC